>JAUELO010100343.1:0-17847 GCA_032357855.1 Amphibolips quercusostensackenii | reverse complement strand
GTTGGAAGGTCATCTTTTCTGATCAAAATTTAAAATTCGTTGTTTTGGATATGAAATTAATTTGTTACGCTATAAAAGTCATATTTCACTAGGTATAAAAGAAAATAAATCGACAGAATTTGTTTACCTGGAAAAGAGCTATACATTTCTTATTATTTATTTTTTACAAAAAATGCGTAGTTATTGTTTTAATACTCAAAGAGAATATTAACTATAGAAAAAAAATTAATTTTCCTTAAAATAACAGAAGCAACAAAACAAAATGAATAGTCTAAAGTTGTTTCCCAAAAAAGAGCTGTAAATTTGTTGCCATTCATTTTTTGAAGGACGCGCAGTTTTCGTTTTAATCGTAAGAAATAAAATTAAAAATGTAATAATTTTTCAAAAGACAACACAAGATACGGAAACAAAATCAAAAGGCAAAAGTTGTGCAGTAAAAAAATATTTATAAAGACCTTAAAGTATCTATTGCATAAGGAAAAACACTATACATATAATCAAAAAAACCTTTTTTACGGACAAATTTCTTACATTTTTATGCCGAAGCTTATTTATGTCAAATAATATGTACAAAGTTGGATACATGGTCCTGGAAATGCATAATTAATTTCAATTCGATTTACCCATTGTAATTTAAAGAGTCTGAAAAGTCATCTTATTTCTTAACTTTGTTTAAACATCCAGAAGGCTATGACTTTACATTGCGTCAAGCCTCGTCACGTTTACAATCTCACAATATGACCTTCTTGTTGCTTCAATAAAATTAAGAATGTTACACCATCTCATTATTTTATTAAGCTTTTATATTTTTCAAGTGTTCCATGTTTGCGATATTTGTCTGATTATTATTTGCAGTCCTAAGTAAATTTCTTTACTTGTATCGAACAATCAGGTGCTTTCTACTGCTGAATTAGCAAATATCTAAACCAATCGAAATAATTATTTATCTATTTATTATGTATCTTTTGCATGAGGGTAAAAGCTATACAATTAAAATAGCAATTACTTATCGCAGCCTTCTGAAGTGAAGAATGTTACACCATCTTGTTGTTCAATTAAATTCTTTTTTTTTTCGTGTTTTCTATGCTGATAACTGTTTGAAAATTATTACATATGTACAGTTTCAAATGATTCTCTTTTCATCAAGCAATACCTTATTGAAAAATATGACCTCGTATAATATTCATTATTGAAACATTCTCAATTTTGAAAAATGATGATAAATTTATTTCTTTATCTTAAATAAATTTGCTTGATCAATTTTAATGTTAAATAATAATTTTTATACAGAATAACTACATAAAATTCTAGAATCGCGCAGAAGCATTAACTTTAAAACATTTATTTCAGTTTTTAAATTAAAATTTTTTAAGTTTTCAAGTTTTTAATTGCAAATAATTCGATTTAAATTCCATTCAATTGTTAACAATCCAATTCACAATATTTTTTTGACAAATATCTTGATGTTGAAAGCTTCTGATATTTTTATTTAAATTTCACTCACAATTTTCAATTATCATTCAATATAATATTTGGAAAATGTATTTCTTATGGCAAGCCTTTTTTCCTCAACAAAATTGAATCGATTAAACCATAATATTAATCAACTTTATTGAAGAGGAACGAGGTCATGGACATTTATAATATTTGTGAGATAATTTTGTATAGTTAAACTTTTTTGATTGACAAAGTGCTCATCAAATAAGCGCCATGAAATTGTAAATACAAACAGAGTGTAGTACCCGAGATCGAATTTTACTTACTTTTAGTAAAGAAATAAATATAGTCATCTAACAGCTTGTTGGAAAAAAATCTTTTAAAAATTAAAAATTCATAAGAAGAAGGTTGTCATTTTTGATACATTGAACAAACGTTTTGGAAAAGTGGTAAAAGTGACTTTGCAGATATGTCTGTTAAAAGTCAAAGGTGGAAAATGCTAAAAAATGTTGTAATACATACTTTCTCGGCATCTGGATTATATTCTTAAATCAGTGAGTCTTCTCTGTCCTGAAAAGGATGTTAAAGGTAGGCGATTGTCTCTGGGAGGATTCCTAATCAATTCTACCGTTCCAGAGTTTCTACAACTGAAATTACGTGTCGGCAGTATTCACCTATTAGTTTCTCTTGGAGAAGCTCTGATCAGTAACTGTACAGTTTCAGAATTTTTGGAACTGTAATCGCGTCCAGGCAGCTGTTTTTCTCTGAATACTATTATGTTTTGATGCATTATATTTGGACGGGTAGATTGAGGTTCTCTAGTTCTTCTGTTTGAAGGGTTAGGATTCAGCAAAGAAATAAGATCATCAAGAAAAAAAGATTATTTCAAAAGCGTATACCATCATTTTTTAAATCTTCAAAGACTTCTTTATTTTTATTCAGACTCTAATTTCATCTGTTACCTTTTAATGATTTTCTAATTTCAAGTTATTATTGATTTCCTCTATCTTTATCCTTCTATCGTTGAGTCACATTTCTTTATTGAGTGTTAGAATGAGTGAGAGCTTTTCGTACCTTTTGCAAGCGAAGTCACTCGTCATCCGAGGCTGAATTAAGAACTTGCCTCGTCGTGTCAGTAGACAATGTTTAAATTGATTTTGTATATCAGTATTTTAATTATTTATATATACACAAGACCGATTTTGAGATCATGTTTTTTAACATTCAAGAAAATCAGTTGCATTATTTATTCAAAGTGAGCTGTACTTTACTGTAGTTCACGTTAGGATAATCAGAAAACATTGCGTCTTTTTTCTGCAAGCAAACATCTTTTGCTCGCGAACACATCATTCCCTAATGAAAAGGAAATAAATTACTTTAGAAGCTGTATCAAATTTATATATGAAGAATAGTTAAAAGTAGCCACATACCATAGTTCTTATTAGATGTCCTGCTTTCATCACTGCCTGAGCTCTCAATACTATTTTTTCATTAAATTGCAGTGCCTAGACAGAATTTTTTGCACTTATACTCCATTGCTTCTTTTGTTGAGTACTCAAGCTTTCTCCTGATGGGATACACAAATACAGAAAGTAGTGTTATAAGAATAATAGTAATAAATAGAACAAGAAATACAAATAGTTATTCAAAATAGTCGCAAACAGTAATCGTAATACAATTTAATTGTAGACTTGTTCTTTTAGACACACGATTTTACAAGGAAGACACAATTTACATCCAGACTATATGCTCTTCAAACAATTATATCATCTTCAAACATTTCTTTTAAATACAGATTTTGATATACAGAATGCTTTTTATATATAAACAGAAATACATGATGATGAGGTACTTCAATTTCACTGCATTTATGAACATCAGAGTGAGTCGGAACAAATTTTTATAAGTATGAAACTAGAAGGATGTTTACTAATTTTCGACCATCTAATTCCGAGTTATTGCCCGGCTGTGAATATCAAATCTTCTCTTAATAAAAGCACTAATTAAACCTATTTCACATACAAGGTTTTCCTAAATAAATTTCACTTCTTTCTTCCACACATGCGTAAAAATCGCGGGTTTTCGAGTCTGTGAAGCGGGCTCTACGTTGCTGTTTTTGAACAGAGCAAAAGGCTGAGAAAAAACTTGACAACAGAGGAAAAAACATATGAAAGGAAAAAAAGTTTAAACGTGTATCGCGTGTTTTTAAAGAACAAATCGTAAGACGAGGGACGTCCCTCGACCCCTATGTTGAAACTCACGCCATTTAAAACTATTCATTTTGGAATCCTCTACGTCGGTATAGATGGCAAGTATACGAGTCAAGAGTGTATATAAGCGTATACGAGTGTTTGGTTTTCTCCGATGAGAAAATTTTTTGTATTAAGCAACACGTAAACAAAAAAAAAACAATTGCGTATAGTTAAAGGGACGTTCCTAGCGACCATTTAGATGAATCACAAGTCAGTCGTTAACCAGGAGAAGCGCAAGTGACAGTTTAAGTCTAAAAAGACCAAAGTAAACAAGGAAGCTTATCAGAAACACACTAAAGTGTTCAAAAATTAGCGCTGGACATTTAAAAAAAATCTGCAGCCTGTCATAGAGCGTGTGCAACGCAGAATTTACTACATGAGCACGTACTATAAAGTATTTTGCAGGCAAAGGCTTACTCGAAAAAACCCACATAATTACAAGCCCTAAGGAACACACTGACTCGTGAAAGGTAGCGTCTCAATCAAAATGTCTTCGATACATCATTCTGGTCGTTCCGGAAGCAACTCTAACTCATCGTGAAGCAAAAGTAAGCTACATATCACTTGAATAACTAGCTAAAAAACTTTAAAATGTTACTGATTAAATATTGAAGAGTAATTACAAATAACTATTTTTAATCTTTTATTATGACGGTTTACTCATTATTACATGTGTTTTAATACAGTTAATGTAACATTCACTGGGTAATATAAATAATTTTTATAATTGTTTTTTGAATAACTCTTTAATGATTATTGAATAATTATTCAATAATTTACAGCTGATATCAAAGAAATTAAATACTATATCTACATTTTTTGTTTAAAATCTTGAAGAATCGACATTTTGTTTAAAATTTTTTCAAATGTCTATCAGTTTTAAATTACTTATTTATCTTCTAAAAGCTTCTGAATATCTGTTACACTCACCCGAATTTTTTATAAAATGTTATAATATTATAAAATTGACATTTGTGTCTTTATAACATTTCATATTTATATTAGAAATTTTAGGAAATCATTTAAAACATTTAGAAATAATGTTTTTTTAATAATTAATTTCTTAAAATAAAAAATAAGAAACACTTTATCCATGAATCTTAGGAAAATTTTTTATTTTCTTGTCAAATTTACAAGTTTTTAAAATACACCAGAACCCCGATTTAAGAACAGTTTCAAGGGTTGCCTGAAAATAACCTTGATCCTAATTCGGAGTAATAAAGCGTAAAGAGTCGGGGCCGTTTGAACTATTTCTGTTGGATTTTTATAAAGTAAAGTAAAGATGAATTTTTCCTAAAAGAGGATTATTTAAGATTTTCGTCCGTCTTTGACTAAAGAAAAAACGATTCCTTTTAATAACCAAAGAAATGCATTTCTGATAAAGTACTTTAATTTTTTAATAAGTAGTTAAATTTTGGGCCAAAACCAAGATCTATCGACACAATAATGAAATATTCAAATTTTGATTTAGTAAAATTACTTTTGTTTCAGTGATAAACTTCGTAGTTTTATCTAAAGAACAACAAGTTCTATGCAAATTTTTTATTCTGGTGTTCATCATTTTTCATTTCATCATTCAGATAACCTTCGCTGGCTAAAACTTTCTCGTAAGTAAGGACAGAAATACCATATTTTTGTAAAATGTCTTGCTTCGAGCTTCCGGCTCTCACTTTACCTGCAAGCCCGGACTTTTGTTCAAAAGAGAAACGCTTCCTTTGACTTTCCTTCGGCATTTCAACAAGTAGTTACACAACTGAAAGCGAGACAAGTCGGTAAACACTGAAAACAAATTAACGCGCATGCTGACAGCTTATCGAATTATCCACTGAGGGCACTGCCCGCTATTATCGCTCCGTTACTGGTGGCTACGCATTATTTACAAACTTCCCTCGACCCGGCGAGCTGAGAAAGTCCAAAGTCCAGCAGTTCGAAGAATTCCTGAATCGGGGGATTCTCAATCGGGGTTCAGGTGTACTACTAAATTTCGTTTTTAAATGTTTAAAATTTTTTAATTTATTTTAAATTCATTGTAATTTTTTTTTAATCTTTTAGAAACTTCAAAACACTCAAAATATGTTTTTAAATATTCGAATTTTTTCTAAACTATGAGAAAAAAATAGTGTGTGGCAGTAGGGCCACATGACAGAAGTGAAACTTTAATGGATTAACTTTGAAATTTTTCGTAAGGAACTATTATTAATGCACGATCAGGAAGGGTCTGGATCGAGGAATCACTTTATCTCGCATGGTTCAGTGTAAGTGTAGCAGGCGTAAAATTTTATGTAGCAAGCGAAAAGTTTTATGTAGCGGGTTTAAAGTTTTATGTCGACCCGTCGGACATAAAGTTCATCTTCCCACAGTGTCGTAACCTATCAGATTTTCGACAAGAATGCAATCACATTTTTTTAAACTTTACATGTGATTCCTGTCTCGAATTTGGATTTCTCAGTTTTCTTGGTTTTATTTTAATTACCCGGCTATTACTCGATAAGTGGACACTTCGACATGGTACCACTAAAGAGATTCATAGTATGTTCCATATGACCCATCTGTCCCGAATTTTGTGAATTATGATAAATATTTTTTTTATTTAGGAAAACATTTTGACATTGAAAGAGTATCTAAATCCCGGAAAAATAAGCTGTCATCTATTAAAATTTAAGCATTTTTCAATAATTGGTAAAAAGCAATCATAAGAAACATTTTAGTTGCACAAAAACTGGTAAAGTAACTATTTTTTGCAAGTTTGAAAATTTTGTTATCAAAAAAATTGTTTTAATTAGAAATAAAATCATCAGAAATATTATTATAATTCCTAAAATCATAGAATAGTATATTGTGATGCTAATGCACTAAATAGGTGATTCACGACAAGTGTGGCAATCATACGAGTCCTGAATCATCTACGCGCACGCGCATCACAAAATGTTATTTGAAACACCCATCATAAGAAGCTTCTTCTCAAAATGATGAAATTCAAGGTTAAGATAGCACAGTGATGAAAAAAGTGTAATAATGCATAGTGGGGCCCTTCGGCCAAGCCCTTAGCGGAATTGAGGGTGGAACCCTCGCAAGATGTTCGGGGGGGGGAGTCCCCAAAGAGAAAAAAACCTTAGAAAAAATTCACATTGCCCTGTTGAATCTAATAATCTGAAATTTTTAAAATATTCGAAGTCGCAAGTCGAACGGACCTCTCTTTCTGTCTCCACACGCTAGAACAAGAGATCCGTTCGACTTTTGACACTATATTGAAGTCCCACTGCTAATCTGTCGACACTGGACCTCATAAAAATCATGCTCGATGGCGCTCCGTGACAGAGTTATTGTGCGATGATCATGATGGAGTTGAAGACGTGGACGCATGATAGCGCACTGTTCATTCTATTCTCGCATCCGTCAGCCGTTTGTGATTGTTTTATGATTGGCCATCGATAGTGTGCAAATATCCTATGCGTTTTTCTTCACACACTCGAGCCAGTGTGCGAATAACATCTCCCAGATAATGCGTGAATCGGGCACTTCGCGCACGCTTTGCAGGCACGAGAAACCGAACTTCGCATGTAGGTGTTTCAAAAAAGTCGTTCAGCCGCTTTTCTCTTCAGAAGATCGAATTTTCGTCAAGTAAGTCGAAAAAGTCGCACGACTCCAGCCCTGTACCTTCTTTTAAAAATTTTTCTTTTCAATATTTTTACGTATCTTGCGCTGTTTTGGCTATACAAAAATCAATGACTTATGTTTAAACAGACTACGGCAGTTTTATGTAAAATCATGTAGTTTAAAGCAAATGGATAGATCTATTTAAAAAAAAATAATTTTGACCTGCAACATTGTCCTGTGAGCTTGTGATATAAATAAATTATGACAGCAGCTCAAGACTAATTGATGTGAAAAATTCATTCTGCTAGGAGATATATATGGATAGGTTGGCGTCCAACGTCAGGGTAAAGAGAGGGTGCTAGGTAATTTTGGGGATTTAAGAAAAAATAATAAGGAAAGAAGATTAGTTAGCTTATGCTTAGAAAAAGGATTATTTATTACAAATACTTGGCTTAGGCATAGAATACTCCACATGTACACCTGGTGTAGAGGAGATAGCCCCAGTATAATTGACTTCGTTGTTGCGGATGAAAGACTAAGAGAGCTAGTAAAAGAGCAAGGTTTATGAGAGGTTCTGAATACAATACTGATCATTAACTTCTAGTCTTCAACATAAACTTAGGTCAGGCATGAAGAAGAAATAGAACCAAAAAAATGAAAAAAACGCGAATCAAGATTGAGAATCTACAGAAACGTATTATACAGAATCGTTATTAAATTTAGTCACACAACTCCTATATAAGTCTAAATGATCAGTCTTTCTGCCTCTATGAAATAACCTTCTAGCTTCTTTTTTTTCAGCTCTGAACTTTTTCATTTCACCAGGTCATCACAGTTGGAAAGGTCATGACAGACAGAAAGGGTTCTGGGCTCGCCACAGTACCCTACACTTCTGTAAAAATATTTCGTCTCGGGCTTCTACTTGATGACAGATAATAAAGAAATTTTCAAGGCTTGTTGAAGACATTTGAAAAGTCTGGTCCATGAGACGCATCCAGACTTTAATTTATGTATTGAACATGGAAAAAGTTTTCCAATGCCTACATGCCCTGGCGAAAAGTTTCATTGCAACTGTCATAACCACTAATCTTTATTAATGGTTAAACAGTTTCATAAATTCATCATACAATATGCTTAATTAATAATTCTGTCCTATTTTATTAACTTTCGCTATTACACTTGCTTGCAAAAATTTCGAAAATGTTGTCCCTTCTTCGTATTTCTTACGAGTCCGTAGATCCTCATAGAAAACTACAATTTTAATCTTTTCGTAGTTAATTTTATATGGCTGTAGTTGTTAAAACCCACAGATACCAATACTTTTGCTTTTAAATCGCTATTGTAAACCTCCGTGCAGATGCGCTTCAGTGCATTCTGACCAAAAAATCCCACTTGTAGAATAAACACCCAGGAGGAGCCAAAACTTTTACAAAATATTAAACTCATTAGAGCCTTGATCCAAACCAGATACGTCTAGGACAGACTATATTATTTATATTAATTATTGTAAATAGTTTATTAGATTATTTAATAAACTTAATGAGTTAAAAAATTAAATTTTGATGTTATAAAAAAGTTAAATATTAACACGTGGTTTTTGTAAAAGCAATTTTAAGATGAAAACTATTTTTCAGAGCCCTAAAGTAATCTTTATTTAAAAAATCTGGACACTTTAGACACAGACCTTTAATACCTTTTTCTTAGATTGTATTTGGTTTTTACATTACCTGCTTGATTTGGATAAATAAACGGGTTTGCGTCGACCTGCTTGTGTTTTTTAAATTATATTCATTATTTAAGTTGAAGAAGTAAAAAAATAATTGGCTTATAACTACTAGGCACTTTCCTACGTGTAAAATAGTTATATGTGATACAGATGCATAAAATATACCCTACTTAGGAAAAAAACAAGTCTTTCTAGGGAGAATTCTCTAATAGTTGTTTTTAAATTATATTTTAGTTTGTAAGCTACCCCTAATAAATGGTTGTACCTCAAGCATCATCCCATGGTCAGCTACTCCAATCTCATGCCAGACTTCTCATCAGTTTATCTTCATTTTTATAGTAGACTGGCGGTATTCGATATTCTTCTGTAAAAAACATAGTTACTAGTTATTTTAACGGTACAGAATTTTTTTAATCAGTACTACTAAATTGTACTAATAACTTGTGAGTCTACCAATAATTGACCAAGAAATTAAATTTGGCTATTTTTTCTGAATCCCAAAAAATTTTTCTTAGTTCAAAAAAACGATATCCAGTAAGAATGAATTTATAAAATCCATACAGGTTGTCTTATGTTACAGTATTTTTATCCCCTTGTCCCATGTGATTAAAAAAATGATACAGATTTACAATTATTTTTCTATAAATATAGTATATTAATAAATTTCATTTCCAGGCTTTTTCAACTCAGAAAAAAATGAATTGCTTAGTCTTTTAGGCTTTGAATTCTAATTTATTTATTTAAAAGATTGTAAAAGATCGTTTTTGGTAAAAAAATTTTGCAATTTGTTATGAAAGTTTTACCAAGCGACAAAAAATACCATAAATTAATAATTGCTCTTTTATAATGGAATATTGTTTTTTCTATTGAAATTACTGCATTCATTATATACGCTTCTTTTTATCTGTAATTAGTCTGTAATTAAATGTTGGATTTTGATTTTTCTAAACTTTTTTTAAAGCCTTGATATATATGGATTTTAAATAGTTGTCTATACAATTTGTTTATAACAATGCAAATTATTTAATTATAGATTCATTATTTTAGATACACTACTAACGGATAGTATCGAAACAGTGTGGCGTGATGTGGCTACTTCCATCCCAGTGACGTTCCTACATGCACACTCCGTCGCCGGGACGACAAGAAACTTTACACCCACTACATCAAACTTTACGTACACTATATTAAACTTTACGCTCGCTTCATAAAATTTTACGCCCGCTTTATAAAACTTTACGCCTGCTTCATGAAACTTCACGTCCGCTACACATACACTGTACCACGCAAGTGAGAATATGGAGAAAATTATATTTATCTTTGAAAAAGTTACGTCGATGGACCCCACAGTCTCCCTTCCGCTAAGTACGCTATTTCTACCCTTATTTTATAATCTAAAATTATCAAGTACACCAAACAACCTCTATCTGCTTCACATGCTTGTTTTCAAGGAGGTTAGGACAAAAATTATCGTGTCTATCAAGGGCGTACGGCTATTTTGCCTCGTGTGACTGCCGCCCTCGCTTCGCTTAGGCGGCAAGTTCACTCTCATCAAAATAGCGTTCTTCACGCCCTCGATACACAATGTATTATTTCAAACAGTTGTAAATATTATTTTTGGTGTTAAATGAGTTCCAGCTAACATAATTTTCTTTTGTGGCTATTGAATTGTCACATAAGAAATATAGAATAAAGTTCCAAGTCTCAAGGAAATTTGAACTTTAACCTCAGCTTTTGGTAGGAGCTAGGAAAATGCATCCCTTAATTTAAAATTTTACAAAAGTGAAATTTAAGACGCAACATTTCATTCGAGCCATCAAACATTGAAGAATATGTGTGAGTTATTGTTTGCACTTGAACCTGTGGAGAGGGGTGGTCGACTCTTAATCCTGCCGTAAATCACGCTCTCATCTGCAGTCAATATTTTAATGGATCTTGTATTATTATCATGATTATCATGGATTCTATAAAGCCATCTACTATACATTCTCAGTATTTGACCCCCAGGATACTGGTAAAAAATTTATAAGTGGTCCTCCTCGTATGTATGGTTGTTCAATAACTGATTCCTTAAGAAATAATATATCGATTTTTATTATAGGTCTAGAAAACAAGCAGTCGTCCCACGAGCGCAATTTTGTTGCTACTGCAAATTTTTAGATTAAAATATAAAATTACTATTAATGCAAAATGCTTGTACTTCATAGTACCTAATATCTAAATTATAAGAAAAACGAAAACGGTAAAATAAAAGTTAGTAATAATTTATTTAACTTTGCCGATCTTAAGTTTTTTGCATATCGAGATTACACCGAAAATTTTTACCTGAAGCGCTTTTTACCTATTGTTTTTTCTGTGTTCAGAATTAATATTATAATGGTTGCGCATGATACATATACAATCAAATCGTTGTATTTTGGTTAAAAAATACCATTTTTAATGAAAAACACTCTAAAGTTGTTCAAATTGAAACTTGAGTTGAGAGGACGAATTCTGTTACCGCGTATTCATTTTTCGCGCTGAACGGCGTCGGCCAATGAAAACTTTTTAAAATAATTTAATTTTTTAATTTTTAATTAGCTATTTTTTATATACAATTTAATTAAGCATCTTTCTTCTCTCAATAAAAAGTTGGGACTTTTGCTTATTCTTCTAAGTTCCTGATGAAATTTACGGAAAATACGTTTAAGTAGACTTTTATACACTCGTACATGCGCACGATAAATTTATATTAACTTTTATTATTTACCCAATTCCTGAATAACTATTTATCTGTGAAAAGTTATTCAACACTAAAATTCTTGCTGAATTATTATTGATTATTTCATTGATTATTTCATTTACGGTTACTATTATTGTCACGTCCCGAGCAAAAGGCGAGGGTAGTTTGGAAAAAGTAAGAATAAGGGAGACTAGAGTTGCTAATTATGTCAATCTGGTAAGACCTGACCAGTTCTTTGTGATTTCGTTTGTCATTTATCAGCCCTATGGGGTCTGTGTCTGTGTTCAGTGTTTGAATAAAAGTGTAACTTAGCTTTGAAAAGATTTATTAATGATAAGAACAGATAAATAGTGAAATGGATATAATAAAGCTTACGTCTACATTTCAATGCTTGAAAGGGCAAAAGTGAGTTTTCTTGTCGATTGGATCTCCGTTTGTATCATAGAACAGCGACGGAACTCTACCGGATGTTAATTTGAAAAGACTTTGAAGTATCTCAACTGTCTTGTCGATTGGATCTCCGTTTGTATCGTAGAGCAGCGACGGAACTCTACCGTATGTATTATATGAGTTTACTCAAGGGTGAGTTCAATCTCGATCGTATAACCGGCGGACTTTATCCGGAAAGTAAATCCACCACAACTGAAAGTCTCAGCCAAAGGAACTTCAGTTCAGTACTCGACAACACGTTACTATTTTGTGATTAATTAGAAGTGCGCGACTTGATCAGAGCGTTTCTTCGGTCACAATGAGATAGAAATCGTGACATACTTCGTAGACCGTGTTGACAGTATGACTGCTTGTAACGTAAAAGCTCGAATACACGTTAACTATTTTTAATTTATCCCAAACTGCACGACTCAATTAGAGTTTTTATTGTCACAATAAGATAGAAGATGCGAATTGGTCAAAGCGATTCGTTATTTATCGGTCGAGTTGACAATATGACTACTTGAGACTAAAATACGACTACCAAGGATGTTTCTGGAGTTTATATAGGAAAATCTTCTTCAAAAAGCCATGTACTGCTACAAAAATGGGAACCATGAATCCGCGAGTTGTTGCTTAAAACGCGCGACTTTCGATATCATGGTTCGATATCTCATAAGAGTGACTAATAGCTTCCGTCCACTGCGGTTGTCAGCCGCCGCGAATCTACGCTCTTGTCCTTTTATGAATATGGATTCTACATGCTACTCAACCGTTTTTCATATGTTTAGTCAGACGCTATTGATTACTACGTCGCCTGACTACATACATGCTCTTTCACCTCTTGCACATTAACAGGTGACTGATGCGTGAACATATATCGTTAATTTATTACCTTAGGTTAAGCACACGTATATACGAAAAAAAATTTTTGGAACAGGGGGGAAGTAAGCTGGGTAGGGAAAGTTGGTGGGAGAAGGAGAACAGGGGGGAGGGTAAGGTGGAGGTTGAAAGAGAAAGGTGTTTTAGAAGGAATGGTCTGCATAGGGATGAAGTGAGAAGAATGCATGGGGAGGAAGATAGGTGTATGAGATGGTCAAGAAGAACGGCATGGAGAGAGAGAAGGCAGCAGGAGAAGAAATAATAAGGGGGTCAAGGTTGAATAGGGACTATGTGTGTATTATACTAAGAGAGAAAGCAAAGTATTTGAGTGAGAAGGGAGAGAACGGAAGTAAGGAGCTTATAGCAAGAATAAGATGTGGGTGCATAAAGGGTTTTAATAGGTTTTGGCTTCCTAGGGAGAAGAGAATGTGTCAATTGTATGGGAAGGTGTTTGCCAGGGTAGAGCACTGGTTGGAGGAATGCGAGGGGATGGAATGGAGTAGCATAGGCATGGAGGTATTACTTCATGAAAGAAGGCACAGAAGCGCGGTTGCATGGGTGAAGAAGGTGTTCGGTAAGATTGAGAAGACGAGAAGAAAGGAGGAAGAGGAATGCAGAAAAAATATTGTAAAGAGAAGAGAAAGTAGATATTAGTGAATCGTAAATATTGTAAATAATTAGTAGATAAGTATTAGATATTAAACTCGGAGGCAGAGTTTGACAATGCGACGCAACGCGAAAAATAGGAGGTATAAGCAAGGTAATTTTTTAGGGCCAGCAGGCTGAAAAATAAACGTTTATCTGATAAACTTTCACAATAATTTTTGAAAAATCAAAATTTCAATAGAAAAATAACAGCGTATCAAAATACATTGCTGAATAATTTAATCATATCTACATATAATTTTGAAAATAAAATTCAGATACTAATTTCACGGACATGTTTGTAAATCAGTACATCAAAATATGTCGCTAAATCATCAAAACATTATTACTTATAACACTACATAAAATTATATAAAATTCGTGCTTTTTGATTTTTATCGTATTACTTTATTCCATTTGAATCGCTGATTCTTAAACTAACGTTTCCTTTTTCGTAACATTAATATTTTTGAGGTTATTCTAAATATAATGTTCAATATCACATAAAAAATGAAAAAATCCTAATGCGCATGTGCAAAAATGTAAAAAAAGATCATTTTCGAAAAGCGTGTCATAATACATACTTGGCGGAAGTTTATCCCCCGATCCATGGATGAAACTTTACCAAATTTATCAAATAGATGGATGAAATAAGCTTAAGCATTTCACGTAAATAAAGTTTTAATCCTAATTAACACTTTACATTGTTAAATAACCTTTCGCAGTCGCATTGGGATTTGAAAGCATCAGAAATTTAGGAAGTCTATGAAGTGGCGTGAGTCTTTAGGCGGAGAAGGAAGCTGACAAGCGTTTCCATCTCAACATTATTGTACTAGGCGTAGCCACCTCACCTTCACCCTACACTCACCATCAACCTTTCTCGACCCTCTCTCCTCTCTCATGCCATCACGTTCCTAGCCTACCGGTCTTGCGTACGCTATTGTATTAGGATGGGAAAAGGAATATTGCCCGAGACGCGGACGGACTTTAAAACCCACTATCAACAATATCTACGTTTTGCAGCATGTGGTGGACAGAGAATTAGCGAATAAGGAGGCGAAAGTGTGGCGGTTTTTGTAAATGACAAAGGTACGTTTTCTTCAATGGAGATGGGAGGTTGTGGGAGGCGATACAGAAGAGGGGAATGGAGAGAGGCCTGTTCGAGAGGGCAAGGTAGGTGAATAAAGATTCGAAAGATAAGGCGAGAGGAGGGTAGAGGATCTCAGAGAATGAAATTATTCGAATCGCTAGTGACGTCATACATTTTTTAGGAAGATTTTATCAAAAATTTCATATGATTTTCAATCGTTTTATGTAATTTGCAGAAGCTCCTCTAATTATAGCGAAAAATCTCAGTAAATCCAATAGAGGTTACAAAATTGATTTTTTAATTTGTATACAGTTCTTCAAAATTAGCAGATTAGTACTTTTGATATTTTTTTATATTTAAAAACATATAAAGTAAAATTTCAAGGTATTTTGGAAAGAATTAAATTTAATTATTTGAATTTGTTTTCGATTATCAATAAGATTTCATTTATTATGTATTAAAAGTGGGGATTTGTACAAAAATTTTGCGTTTTCAAATTATAACACGCGTTTTTTTTTACTTAGTCAATTTTTTAAATTTATTACATTTCTAAAAAACGTCGAATTTCAGTAATAAAATAAAAAATATACCATTTTTCAAATAATTTACAGCTTCCAATTTTAATAATAATCGTTTTAATTTTTTACAACTTTAGTTACATTTTAGATTTAGTTGAGAGAATTAAATTTTTATTTTTACGACAAGTTCGCACGAGAAGGTTAAAAAATTAGCTTTTTTTAATTGAAAATTTAACTATTTCGTTTAAAGTTTACTGTAATTGCTCAAGAACTTATTTCTCTAACTGTAAATTTAACTACTCTATTTTTTGTTGAAATTTAAACTTTACCTTTTTGTTTAGAAATTCGACTATTAGGTTGAAAATTCCATCAAAAAATAAAATATATGGCTGAAAATGCATGTTTTTTCAATAATTCTTTTTTGGCAGAGAATTAATCTTCTAGGTTAATTTCTCATTGATTTTGTTCAGCATTAGATTTTTTCTTTGAAAATTTATTTTTTTTTTCAGCTGAAAATTCAACTATTCCATTTCTTGTCAAAATTTTTTTAAAGAAATTTAATATTTTTGGTTGAAAACTCATCTCTTTAGTTAAAAATTTAACTATTTCGTTAAAAATATATTTTGTATTGCTAAAGCTAATTTTTCTAACTTAAAATTAAACAATTTTTTTCATATTTTTTTTAGTTACAATTTTTTTTTTGCAAAAAATTAACCTTTTTGGTTGAAAATTTAACTATCAGTTTTAAAAATCAACAAAAATTAAAATATTTGGTTAAATATTCCTGTACTTTCTTAAAAATTATTCTTTTTTGTAGAAAATTATTTTTTTTGTGTTGAAATTTTATTAATTTGTTTGAAAATTCATTTATTTGTTTTAAAATGTAACTGTTTCGTTTAAATCATTTATTTTGATGAAAATTTGTCTTTTCTCTGTAAAAAATTAATTTTCTGCGTTAAAGATTCTATTATTTGGTTTAAAATTAATTTTTTAAATTAAAAATGCATTATTTTCGTTGAAAGTTTATTTCTTTTGTTGAAAATACGTTTTCTTTGTTAAAAAATAATTATTTTTACTAAAAATTTAGCTATTTACAACTTTTTTTTGATAATCCGCATTTTCCCATTTAATTTAATAGTTCCGACTTTCGACACGACCACTGAGTACCACTTTCTCAGCGTGCAGACATCTTGGATTTCTCCCACATAACCTGCAATATCTATGGGTCACACTGACAGTTTTAGTCATAATTCCGCGAAAATTGAAATTAGATAAATGTACAATTGCTTTTTCATACAAGTGAATAATCAAAGTTTCTAATTTATTCATAAAACAAACTAAGATTTCATGTTATTTAGTTTAAAGAAAAAAAAGTTAATATCTTAATTACTGGTCAGTTTTCCTTGCGTAGTCCTAAATTCTACAAATACAACAGTATTGTCTACAGAAAGAAGGTTTCCACTTCCAATTTTTTAAAGTTTTTCATTTCTTATGGGGAAAACTAACATATTTCATGATTTCAGATTCTCGAAAGCAACTGTTTAATAGAAAATTCATATTTTTGACTTGAAAACTCAACAAATTGGCTTGAATGTTTTTTCTCCCTTGATTAAAAAATATTTTTAGTTGAAAATTTAACTATTTCGTTGAAAATTATCTTCTTGGTTGAAAATTAATTTGTACTAATTAAAACTTAACAGGTCTATTTTTGGTTGAAAGCTCATCTTTTTTAGTTATAAATTTAATTCTTAAGTTGAAAATTGAATTATGTGGTTGAAGATTGTTTTTTTTTGTTGAATATTAATTTTGTTAACTGAAAATGTAGCTATTTCATTTCTCATCAAAAATTAAGACCTTTTTTAATTTTTAATTCGTGCTTTCAAAAGAAAATTAATGCTCTTGTTTAGAAATTTATCCTTATGATTAAAAATTTAACTTCTATTTTCAGAACTTGAAAATCAAAACAAGTGTAATGTAAAAAAAATGTTAAAAAAAATAATGTAAAAATAATGTAAAGAAAAAAAATATAAGTGTAAAACTAATCTTATGAAATGCATTACCACGCAAGAAAAACTGACCAGTAACTGAAATATTAAGTTTTTTTCAAACTGAATGACTTACACATTAACACTATTTTGTGAATAAACTATAAAATATTATAATAAATTTGTATAGAGTTTTTAAACTAAAAATGTAGCTATACCGTTTTTGGTTGAAAATTTAACTATTTTATTGAAAATTCGTTTTTTGGGGATACATTCAAATATCTTTCTCTTTTAAATTAGTTTTTCTTTGGTTAAAAAATATTTTTTCACTGAAAGTGAAATTATTTCATTTCTGCTTCTAAATTAATTTTTTAGTTAAAAATTAATTTCTGTAGTTGAAAATTTATGAGTTCATTCATGTGCTTTCAGTAAACAATAATTGTTTGAGATTCACTCAAGTTTAAATCAATTTCAGTACATATTTCGGGTTGCTTACTTTAAGGGTTGCATCCCCACTCCGCACGGGTGGGACCGACGGCGCTGCTGGGCCAGTTGACCAGTTCA
>JAUELO010099917.1:0-17860 GCA_032357855.1 Amphibolips quercusostensackenii | reverse complement strand
ATGTAAGACACATAACCTCAAAATACACATACTTTTACCAAATTTAGCAAAATTAAAATTTTTCTAATGATCCCATAAGAAAAGAGTCGAGGGACGTCCGTTATCATGTTTTCTATCATTCCTCAAATTTTTAAGACGAAATGTTTACTATTGTGGGAGAAAAGCCGGGGGAATCTAATATTTCTAAACTCGAGAATTTCCTAAGTATCACATGCCCTTAAGATCCTGGAAAAATTCAAAAAATTTACATTCGAAAGATATATCTGTTCATTCCGCGCTCTCGTGAAGTATGTTTAATAGGGTGGTCCAAAAACTCGATTCTCGATTTTATTGATTCAACTCCCTTCTACCCCTAATTTGTATGTTCTTCGAAAAAAGAAATCCCCTAATCCTCAAACATTTGAAATAAACATGGGATTTTAAATCGGAAAAGCTCAGTTTTCTAACAAATTGTGAAAAAAAGTACATGTCATCAACTTTTTGTAAAGTTCAGTCACTTCTTAAGAAATATTCAAGGAATAATTTGCACTTGAAAACCAATAATTTTTGCTCCTAATCCCCTTGTATTGTGCTCGGAAATTTTACTGGGGTGCCAAATAACAGTTTTAAGTCAAATTAATTCTAAAGACCGTATTTTTAAAATTCTTTTTACATTAATTATTTTTTACTTGAAACCCGACAAGTCTCCAATTATTTTAAATTAATTTTCAGTTTCTTAAACAATTATTATTTTTTCAAACAATTCTTTCCCTCAAAATCGTAAAAATTTGTGAATAATCCGGAAAAATAATAGTTTATGAATTAAGGAGTATTATTCCTTGTTTAACATATTTGACAACTATTTAAACAATTAGAACTTCTTCAAAACACATTTCCAATGAAAAAAGATGGAGTTTATTATTTTTTATAATTACAGGCGCAATTAACGAATGTTAAAAGTTATACATATTTTAAGGAGATTTGGTAATTACATAAACAACTTGCATTTGTCTAAAAATTTTTGCCTCTGCAACACCTTAAAAATTACTCAAAACTTAAATTAGTGATAAAGTTAATAAAGGGTACGAGTGACGTTTTTTGTAAAAGACAGTCCACAATTATTTAGACAATTAATAATGATCCACTTGCGCCTTTTTATATAGAAATGGTGAAGAAAATTCTAGCCTCTTCGAATCTCTAGCACTGTGTTGCTTATTATTCATTATTTTCTTTTCGCAAAATTTGTAACCTCATTGTTTAAAAATAAACATTTTTTAAAGCAATTTTCTAAGTTACGGTATGGGTAATTATATTTTTTTATCGGTTCGTTAAAATTAGTAAATACTGAATGATAATCGTCATAGTGTAAGCGATTCAAAAAAATAAGTGAGGTTAACTGTTTCAATAATTGCAAACTATCTCTTACAAAAAATATTCCTAAAATTCATTAAATGCGTCAGTAATTTCAGAAAAAAATAACTTTCTACAATTTGCATTGGAAGAAATTGTTTGAGTAATTGCTAAATATAATAAATTTCAGAAAACAGCAGCTTTCAACAGTGGACCATCAAGGGGTGACCGACATCTGTGCACAGAGCAACTGTGCACGAGTCCAATTATCTACGACGAGGGCCAGTGGTACAATTGTGTATACTAAGGTGACTCTTATTTTTCACTTTTCGCCAAAAGAAAATTCCAGACGTGCTAACTTTAAATTTTACATAAGATTGCGATTTATTTATGCCTTTTGAATTTTTTTACAAATAATAATTAATCGGTTACTTAAGAATACTAAGCCATACGCTAATAATTAGAATGGTCTTAACAATTTGCTTTTTCAGGTAAGTTGTGAAATGAACGTCTTTTTTAAACGCTATAAGTCCTTTAATCAATAGTAGCAATAAAATAATGTCTTTAAATAATTTCAGAATTATTTAAATAATGTATGTCTTTTCAAATATATATTTCACCTAAAAAAAGCAGGAGAAACATTTTATCTTACCGAATTTTCGACAGATATAAAAATGAAAAAAACGCATTTTCTCCTCCGTAACGATTAAAACACATAAAATCAGTACGATAAAATTCATTTTTTAAAAAATATAACGTTGTTTGAACATTTAATGGCATTGTTAGAAAAGAAAATAGTACCTCGAAATATTTTAATTTTTAGAAAAATCGCAAAAATAAAATATTTAAAGAAAATTGAATTGTTTAAACAATTTAAATTTGTTCAAAAATTAACGAGTATTATAAGAGAACAAATTAGTACTTCAAAATATTAAAATATGTCGAAAATTTGGTGAGGTTAGATGTTTCTTCTGCTTTTTTTAGGTAAACTGTAAACTTGAAAATACATGCATTATTTAAATAATAACAAAATTATATATATATATATATATATGACTCTGTATTCTTAAATGACAAATTAATGATTATTTATAAAAAAAATTTGAAAAGAGTTAATTAATCGCAATATTACGTAAAATTCTAATTAGGTACATGAGTTTTTTTTGGGACACATGAGAGTGGCTTTAAGTCATTCACCATCAAAATTTATGATTGATTTTTATTCTCTGATGAATTTTTAATAACATACTTAAATATGGAATTATTTATAACATTTTATCACCTTGAAATATTAGATTTACAAAAAGCTGACTTTTTCCAATGTTAAATCGATTTGAAACTTCATGGCGTTTGCGCGACCCCTACATAATAACCGATATCGATAAAATGTGAAAATCAAAATTATTCACTCTAGACACCTGCCCAAGACTTCAGTCTATATCCTGATTCCCACAGTAATATTTAACAGCACAAAAAGCAACCCCTAGTACATTCAACGTAGACCATCTCAACTGCCAGAATTAAACCAAAAATAAAATTTCGAATTCAAAATAATCAGCCGAGACACCTTCTAAGGACTTTTAATTCATATATCCCTCTCTACAGTAATATTTAAAACCTAAAATAATAACCTCTGAAACATTTAATATACTTTGTCTGAAGCACTTTCAACTAAAACAGCTAAAAAAAATCCAGATCAAAAATAGTCACCGCAAATGCATCCCAAAGACTCTAGTTCATATTATAATTTCTACGTTTTTTTTTTGATTGCTGAATATTACTGTGGAGATGAATGTATGAACTAATATTTCGGGAAGATATCTGTGGCGGGTAATTTTAATTTAAAATTTTGTTGACTGTTTTAGATGAAGGCAGCTCAGACGGCGCTCGTTAAATGTATTAGGGGTAGTTTTTTTGGGTTACTGAATATTACTGCGTTCATAAGGATATGAACTAGAGTCTTGGGAATATGTATCAGGTGCCTATTTTTAATTTAAATGTTTTGCTTTTTATATTTAAAGGCAGCTTAGACGGGTTTCGCTAAATGTATTACAGGTAGGATTTTGATGTTGTCAAATATTAGTTTCAGGATGGATATATGAATGAGAGTGATAGCAAGGCGTTTGGGATGCTTATTTTCAATTGAAAATTTTTTTGTCTGTTTTACTTGAAGGCTGCTTAGGTGGGGTTCCTAGGGGTTGTTTTTGAGGTAGTTTAATATTGGTGTGTTAATAAGGGTGTAATCAGGAGTCTTGGGAATGTGCCTAGGGTGCTTAATTTCAATTTAGATTTGTTGGCTATTTTAGTTCCAGGTAGCTGAAATGGGTCTTGTTAAATATACTAGGGGTACTATTTGGGGGTAAGCTAATATTACTATGAAAAAATATTGATATAAGATAGAGTATCAGCAAGGTTTTTGAAGTGTTTATTTTCTACTTAAAATTTTCTGTTCTGTTTTAGATTAAGGTAACTGAGACCGTGTTCGTGAAATGTACTGAAGGTTGGTTTTTCATATGGTTAAATATCACCGTAATAATGAAGATATGACCTAGAATCTTGAAAAGGTGTCGCAGGTACTTATTTTGATCCTGATTTTTTAGCGATTTTACTTTAAGTTAGATAAAACAGGGTTCGTTAAATGTATTAGGAGTTATGTTTTGCTGTTCTTGAATATTACTTTGGGGATGAGGATATAAAATATATTCTCGGGCAAGTCTCTGGTGTGCCTTTTTTATTTTGAATTTTTATTATTTTAGTTAAAGGCTTCTGAGACAAGCTACGTTAAATGAAAAAGGTTTTTCTTTGGGTTCTTAAATATTACTATAGGGATGAGGTTATAAACTAGAGTTTTGGAAAGGTGTGTGCGGTGAGTATTTTTTACCCGAAATTCGTTGAGTAGCTTTAATCCGAAATTTGTTTAGCTGTTTCACTTGAAGGCAGGTCAGGCGAGCAATGATAAGTGTACTAGGGGTTGTTTTTTTGAGTTGTTGAATATTACTGTGGAAATGAGGATATAAAAAACTGCAGTCTTGGCTAGGTGTCTGGAGTGAGTATTTTCAATCCGAAGTTCGTTTAGCTCTTTTAGTTGAAGGCAGCTGAGATGGGGTTCCTTCAATCTACTAGGGGCTATTGTTTAAATGCGTTAAATATTACTGTGGCGATCAGAACATAAAGCAGTGTTTTTTAAAGGTGTGTAAGTGAATTATTTTTCATTTGGAAGTTTAATGGCGCTTTTACTTGAAAACATCCTAGATCGGTTTTGTTAAATGCGCCAAGGGTAGTCTTTTGTGTTTGTTGACCATTACTGTGAGGTTGTCAATATAGTCTAGAGTATTGTTAACGCGACTGATGTAATTGTCTTCATTTGTTATTTTGTTGGCTGTGTTTTTGAAGCGCCCAAAAATCATTAACTTCTGACTTACACTTTGTTTAATGTCTCATATTTTTAATTAGGGGTATGGGTTCCTTTTATTTGTTGTTTTTAGGCAGTTAATTTTATTATTTTCAGTGTGCTGAGCAAGAGCACAGACCTATGATATATGCATTCTTGTATTAAATTTCAACAGGTAAAAATTTGGACCACCCCAATATTCAAAAACTATCTGGTTTGCAGAATATAAAGCTTTCTTCTACTTCCAAATTATTTACGTTTTTAAAATTCAGAAAAGTCTATCCAATTCTTTGAATATACTTTGATAAATTATTTCCCTGATTTAAAAAAATGAAATGTAACACCTGTCGCAATAATTGGAAAATTTTTGAGGGTATGTGAAAACTTTTCAGCGATACGAATCTATTATAAGCAAAATCACCAAATTAAATAATTATAATTAGAAATTTAAAACTTAAATTTTTTATTTTCCAACTTTGAGGGTATAATGGCAATTTTGGGAGCAGTGATTAGGGCGAAGTAGGAAATTACGAGAATTCCAAAATTCTATAGGTAGTGAGTGTGGAGTCGACACACCAGCCAATCCACATGATAAGCACAGACCTTGCTAAAACTTTTTAATTGCCGTAATCAAAGCACTCAATATTACTATTAACTGTTATTAATTTTAAAACAATTGAAAATGTTCAGACTTGTTTTGTTTTAAATTTTAATCGTCAAAAATAAATACATTCAAAATCAAATAATTTCTGTCAATTCTGAATTTTGAATTTGAGAATTTTAAATTAATAGTTAAAGACCTGTTCCTGACTTTTTTTAAATCCTTTTGATTTGATTTTAATTCTTTTGAATTCCTTTTCAATTCATATTTATTCTTTTAAGTTTAAAAAAAATAATTTTCATTAGTTTAAAATCTCTTAAAATCCGAAAATATTGCATAAAATCACATGAAATACTTTAAAATCTTTTAAACCTCAAAACATTTCTCGAAATATCTGAAAATTGTATCAAGTATCCGAATATCACAAATGATAACTTAAAATCAGTTAGAATCATTAGAAGTCATCGAAGTCACTCAAAGTCTTTTTAAATCGGATTAAACATTTTAAAATTTGTTAAAATTTATTTTAATCGTTCAAAAACATTGATATACTACGAAATCTGATTATATCTATTAAAATCATTCAAAATCTTGAATATCCAGGGCAATGCTATGCAACCCCGGGAAAACCTGTGAAATCTTCTTCATTTTTTGAAAATCTCTTAAAACCTTCTAAACTTCATTACATTTTTCAAATATTAAATATCGCGTAAATTATTCTCTTGAAGTCCATTGAATTATTTAAAATTAAGATGAATTCACTTAAATTCTTCGCATTATGGAAGTCAGTCGTTCATCAAAGGTGCTAATAGTTAATCCTTTAAATAATAATTTCTGAAACTGAATAATTTGTGATTAAGTTCTTATGGTTTTAAATATTTAATAATAATCACGAATGGACCAATTTGGAATTCAGAGCATGAACCTCGTTAAGCAAGTGTAAAATTTTTGGAATCTGTCAAACTTTTATGCCATAAATTTCATTTTTCTTATGTTGAAAGTGTGGAATTCAAATTGCTTGATTTTCAACAAAACTAAGTATTTTAATTATAAAAATATCAAAATATCCTAAATTTGTATCTTATAATTTAATGGATTTAAAATTCAAAATGAATCAATTTCATACGCTTTAAATGTCCTAGAAACATCATTGCAAAATGAGGGTTAACTGTTATTTATTATACCAGTAATAAGAAAATGTTCCATTCCCCTGTCCTTTGAGAATTTTACGCAAGTTTACATTACAATTACGTCACAATTAAGTTTTGTGAATAAATGAAGTTACCTGTATGAAATGATGCCATGATCCACAATAATCTACATTGAAAATGGAGGTTGCATCGTCGACAACGTCAACGCAATACGGCCCCACTATTAATTCGAGATTTTCGAATTGGTTATACTCTTCACGAATTTTCGTAAATAGTTTTTTACGCAGTTCGGATGAAATTTGCGTGAATACAACATAACATGCTACTTCGGCCTATTAAAATAAAATAATTATTTTTGCAAAATATGCTTTGATACTTTTATAAAATGCATCTTTTTCATAAATAGTCATATCAAGAGGCTTTATGTATGTGTATTAAAATAATAATCTTACGTTTTTGCCGATTTGGATTCCAAAGTACATCAGAAAGACTTCAAAGTCTTTAAATTGCATCTATAAAGAAAAATATGTGAATCTATAAATTTGAATTAGGTACAAACTACATTTAAAAAACATGCTTTTATGAGAATAAATAAACTGGCAAGTGTGTTCACAAATAGTTTAAGGGTCGTTTGCATGTTACTACACACGTTTTTCTTTTGTTCAAATGAAGAAAACAATAAAACTGGCGTGATGTTAGAAAGGACACATCGATATAAATAAAAGAAAAGCGCGTTACGTAATACCTAAACTGATCCTTATAAGAAATGCATGATGAAGGGTTTCAGTGAAGTGAAAGTCACCTGAAATAAAAGACCTTAAAAACTAATAGGTCCACTCAGACAACTTTACGTAGTGACTTAGTGGAGCTCTTCACCTGGGGTGATTGATAAAGAGATCGAACATTGACCTTGGTCGGAACAGAGTTGTGGAAGGAACGTGTTGAGTAAATAAGCAGCACAGAAATTCTGTATGATTCTAAAAATCTTTACCCATCCCCCCCCCCCCAGGCTATACTGCCTTATACACTTCCCTTTCTTAGTTTCATCAAATGAATTCCTTTATCCGGACAGTGCAACTTAGCTAGAATCGAGTGAGACACGCTTACCCTGGAAGACACTTGGCTTAATGGTATAACAATACAAAAATAAATAAAAAGAATGAAGATATGGCTCAGGTGATGTACTTGACAGCGACAGTTAGTACTCGAAGAGGTATCTTACTAATTGATATAAGTTAAGCGGAGGGTTTTATCCGAAACGAGGGTGTATTTAGCAGATAGCATCGAATATCTAGATCCAAAAGCAACTGTAGATGAAGCGGCTCTAATTGGGAAAATGTTTTTGGCAGTTTTTCTTTTCCCTAGTCACAGTCCATGGGGAATTTGCGTGAAGGGATAGGGGAAATAATTAAAAACAAATAAAATAAAATTACAAAAATAAATTATAGTATTCATTAAACATCAAAGTAAATGAAAATTGACCTTCATACATTCATCCAAATAAAGGACCTTCGCATCTTTGATGTGATTCGCAACACCGTTTGTTTCGATAATCACAGCAATGTCCTCTCCATCTTAAATTGTGCCTTTACAAAAAACTGATTTTTTTAATCTTTCTATAAAATCCTTGATATTGTCAGGACTATTGTATTTTGACATTCTTGATTCAGTCATACGCCCTCTGAAACCATCGACTGTCAATTTGACTGTGGGAAAGCTAGAATATCAATATAAAAATGTAAGAATACATAAATCCAACTTAATCCAGTCAAATTAGTCTTACTGGTGGAACAACATCAGTTCAGACATTTATTTTGTTAGAAAATTTTGAAGGTCATTCAATGAAAAAATCCAAATGTTCCTGAAAATTGGACTAGAGCATAAGGTGAATGGACAGGTGCTCAGTCATCTTTAATATTTGGGAAATGGGGATATTTTGAATAACGAGCCAACAAGGACATCCGAAGGTATTTTTTTACCAATTGAAAAGAATAATTTTTGTAAGAAAGTCGTTCAAAAGCAGCTCTAATTCTACTAATTTCCATAAAAAATAAGCTAAAGTTATCGGCGACTAATTATCTTATGGTGGTGAATACTGGGCCATTTGCCTAATATTGTAAATTAATACAAAACGGAAAATTAGTCAATGTTTTCAACACTTTTGCTTACATTGCTGCCTTCAGTGAAGAGATAAATATAAGTTTTGCAGAAGTTGATTTGTGAAGAATAAAAAAAACCCAAAAATCAGCCAATTTTTTCAGATTTTTCAGATAACTGTGAGTATAAGAAAAGAAATAATTATTCAAAACAATTTTTTTAAATATAAAAAATTTGGTTCAAATTTGAAAAGCACTCAGCCTTGTGCGGTCCTACCTCCTAAAGATTCTGGTTTTTAAATACTTTAGTCTATCTACTTAACAAGATACAATCCACTCCGATTTTGCGGAACTTTTGGATTCTTTATTCGAGTGACTCAACATTACAAATTGACTCTTTTTGTTTAATTTGACTGGACTAAAATTATTTCAACCTCAATTTCAGAATTGTCGCACTAAATTGCAATAAAATTACTATAATATTACCTAAATTTTACCAATTCTTATTTTAATTTCAATTTTTGTTCAGTCTTCATTCAGATCTAATAGGAATAACACCTTAGTTTCACCATGGATTTTGATATGATGTACATTTTTTTTATTCTCTTGAAAATAGTGATAAATTAAAACACCAATACGTTGGTGAATGTTTCAAAAATTTTATTTGATCGGGATTTAAAAATGATTATAATTAAAAATAAACGAGAGAAATAAAGAGGGATGGGGACTTAGAGGTTGTCTTCTTTTCTATACTCTTTTTTATTATTGTTTTTCTTTATTTAAACGCAGATATTTTAGAGTACTTATTGTTATAATAGTATTATTAATTAATTATTAGTATAATAATATATTAATTATCAATATAAAATTATTTATTGTTATAATCTTTGCTTTTTTAAAGATAAGAGATTTTTTTTCTTTTAATTTCTAAGAATTTCACGGTTTAATTGTACTGTAATATTTTTTCTAAGGCAGGATTATTCTGAGTAAAAAATGTTTTATTGAAATAATAGAATAATATACCACTTTCTTGCATCTGGATAATTGTAATCATATTAAATTACTTTTAACCAAACACATATTTGTGAAATCAAGATAAGTTTCTTTGAGTTTAAGAAAGTTTTTTTTTACATATTATTTTCTTCATGCATTTTTTATTATTTCCAAACCTTTTTATGATTTTTTTTTTAATTTAGCTAGATCCTTTTTTTATTATTTGAAGGGTTGCAGTATAGAAGTATATAACTAACATGTTTTTCTTAAAATGAGCTTTTTGCATTAAAAGTTCTCAAAAAATCAAATACACGCTGTGTTAAAAAGATGTTTTCTAAAGCTTATTTCTGATATATTTATGAAAAGTCTGGTAATTTAAAACCAGATATCTGACTCTGAACTCGTCTCCTATCTTCTTTTTTTAAATTGCCTAACCTCCTACTTTTTTAAACCTTTTTCTGACCAACTTTCTCTTCATAAACGTTTTTAAATGCATCAAAATAATACAATACTTTTTTTTTTAAAGAACAAGCCCTTAAATAAAGCTATTTGTCATTTTTTTATTCAGCAAAACACTAATTAAACTTCAACCTAAAACCTTAAATCTTCATTTTCTACCATCGTTCTACTAAATATGTATGGTATTGTACACACACACACACACACACACACACATGCACAAATGATTGTTAAAGTACCATATTTTGACGCTATTAATTATTTCACTGAATCTTGCAGTTGTTTCACGACTTAATCTTAATATCAATCGTTCCGCATTATCTAATTTGAGATGGTCGACGTTTCTTTCCCGACAAGTATGTTCTTCCGACTGAGAAAACGTTCCATCTTCATTTTCATAAACTTTTCCACGGCACCCATTTTCTCGGTACCCACAGTAAAATATCCAATCACTATCCGGCGATTTATAATATAATTTTTTTTTGAAAATGCATTTCACTGAGTCTTTTAATTTTCCCTTCAGGTAGTACATCTAAAAAAAGATTCACTTTAAAATATTTGAATTTTATCCTAAGAAATCAAAAGAAAATAAAAAGTTGAAAAAACTACAATTATTTCTATTGTAGGCTAAAAATAAATAAAATAAACTACGACAATAAGATTTTTGAAGTAAGATGGTAACTTCGATGTTCGAAAAACCACAAATTAGAACAAAAATTACAGGAAAGTACAACTTTTGCCTATTTTTGGACCGATTCCGTACTTTTTTTTCTTTTGTTAAGATATTGTTAAATATTTAGTTGCAATTTTTATTTCATACAAAAATTTACAAAACAAGTCTATGTAATTAATAAAATAAAATTACAAAAAGCTATGTTAATTTACGTTTTTTGAAGCCAACAATTTTTTTTCCATCTAGGATGACAAATATTGAGAATCTTGTCATGAGACCATATTAAATTTTACGATGTGCAATTGATTGCTATATTAAGTAAAGGTTTCCAATGCGTACGCTTTTTTGATTTAATGATGATTATTTTATTTCAATATTTTATGATATCTTTAAGTTCAAACACATTAGAAAACTTTTTTGTAATAGCGATGATTTGCACATTTTAATCTAAAATATTCTCATAAGAGTATTGTAAATATTCATGATCCTAAGAAGAAGATCACTTTTTGCATGCAAACAATGTAAATTCTTGTAGTTGTTTATACCTTCTTCTACAATTATTGTTGGTTTATTATTTTGACTATCCGAGAACATTTTCATTTTGAATAATTTTTTAATATTGGTAAATAATTCTGTTCATAACATTTTACTACCATACTACAATAACTCTTTAACTTGTTTATATTTTTAAAGGCACAAGAAAAAATAAAGTTGTGGAGAAAAATTTTTCGAAATAAAAAGCACCATCGACACCAACAACAAAATTTGTTGCTACTGGTAAGCAAAAAATTGACGGTACTGACAGTAAGCTTTCTGGGACAATTTTTAATGATTTAGGTTTCATCGACCTTTTCATCATTATTTTGAAAGTTGAAGTGTGAACTCGTACCGAAAAAGTCTATCTATTTGAATCGGTATCACAGTACGAATAGTCCCTTTTCCAGCTTTCGCTTTTCGTAATGAAAAATGCGGCTATCTTTAAAGACATTTCAGTACCTGTAGCTATGGCTTCTTAAATTTTAAGGATTTAAAAATACGTCAAAAAAGAATCTAGTAGATTATAATACAATTTTTTTTTAACTTTGTATGAATTTAAAAATATTTGGGAAAACTATTAATAAAAAAAATTATTTTAAAAGATATTTCAAAATTTCCGAAGTTTTAAAAAGGTTCGAAAATAATTTAAATCTTGAAAATATTTTAAAAAGTTTAAAACTAAAGTTACATTTTTTCAAATTGCAACAACAAATTTTTGTTAAAAATTTTGAAAGGTCTTAAGAGAATAAAAAAAGATTTTCCAAGATACCTAAGCAAATATCAAACGATTCTTGATTTGAAAAAATGAATTATAAGAGAAAGATAAAAAAAGATTTTTAATCTGTAAAAATGATTTCCTAAAATTTTTGAAAAGGATGTAATAGATTTTTAAGCAAAATTGGGTAACTTACAAGATTATGAAATTGTAGAAAAAATAGAGCTTTTTAAAAGCTTCATAAATAATTTAAAACTTAATAAGATTTTTTTTTAATCAAAACAAAATGTAGATTTTTAAAGTTTATCAACAGAAAATGTACAAGCTTTTGAGATTTTTTAAAGGGTTCAAGAAAATCAATTTTTAAAGAACATTGAAAAAAGAATTTAAAACAAATCCAAAATTTTTATCAATGAATCTCAAAGACTTAAGGGCAATTTTTTTATTCACATTTGCGTAACTTTAAAAACAAACAAATAAAATTTTGTTTTTTTGTTTTTGTATCTCAGAATGTAATTTTAACTTGAATTTTAGTATTAAAAAAAAACAGTTATTTGAAATTTTGATTTTGTATAAAATTAGTTTCTTCCTCGAATGGAAAAACTACATGCGCGCGTATCATGATTGATGATGCTACTTTTAAAAATTCTTGTAAAAAAATATAACTATAATAAAATACGACATTATAAAAGTAATAAGATAAAAAATTACAAAATGTATCCAAATAATAGACAAATAGTGTATATTTGCCTGTGAACAGTTGTAACAATTTATATATTTTCATTCATCTTTGTATATTTGTAGAATAAAATACAAGTGCTCAAATCACTTTTAGTGATATTTGCTAATATATCATCTTTTGTAAAATCTTGGAATTTTTGGTAAAGAACTGTAATTTTCATTAATATATTATGATCTCACCTTCTCCTCATCACAATCCTCTTTGTCATACTCTGCAAGGCTTTCATTGATTATTTTAGTGATTTCACTGTTTTCTGTCATTTCGGGTTTAGTGTATTTCTAAAGACGAATTCGGAAAATTAGATCAAAATAAAATTTCTGGTGTACCTTCCGGCAATATAACATTCTATGGTAAAAATACTTGCTTGGACCCACGTAGAAAGTCATCATCTATAATTAAATCCTTAGCTCCTTTTTATTATTAGCAACATTTTGGTCTTCAAGTATAATCAGATTTATAATTGATGATTTAAAATGTTCATTTAAATATTAAAGATTATAGAAGTTAAGTCAAAGTAATTTCGACGTAGTTGGAGAACTTTGGATTAAGAGGAGTTCCGTGGGATCAGGAGTGTCCCTGCAAATAGGGGGAGTATCGGACTATTCGCACATGAGACAACGTTGACAAAATCAGTTTTTTTAAAGCACTAAACGATGAAAAAGTGCTAAAATAGTGGAAAGAAGCATTTAAACGAGAAGGTTATAAAGTTAAATATGGTGATTTTTGTTGTTCAACACAGAAAAAACAAAGTGTGAATCTAACACTAATTTCAGGGTACTATTTGCCTGCAACAAAAATTACTCTGGGTAGTGTGAATGGTACCACTTACATAAGGTATCGTTTCCCCTGGACTTGGGGTACGAAACGTCACCTGCTATCAATTATTTTTACAGTTTTGCGGCAAAAACAAAAGTCAATATTTTCGTACCCCAACTCCGAGAGAGATGGAACACCATCTTGAAATTAGGTGCAACGAAATTTCATCCCAGAGTTTTTACTGTGAAGACACTTTTGAGAAAAAGATATAATTTTAGAAAAAATCTTCACAGGACCTGATGAGACTATTGTTGCAAAAGTTTCGAAAATTCATATTTATTTAGTTTTTTTGTTTTAAAATTAATTTATGTATAATTATATGTGGACATTTTTTACACGTGTAGTCAATGGCCGTCAATTATTGGTCTTTTTTTAATCGGAGTGTCTCGTCGTCCCGAAATTCCGGATGACTAGTCCAATATTTCTCATACGCTTGGCTAGTCGTCCCGAAAATTCAGGATGACTAGCTTATACCCTTTTCCAAGTCCCCCAATTTTTCGGGACGACTAGACACAGCCTTTTTTAATATACAAAATCTCGGTCCAGCTTGTATGTGAACATTTTTTTTAGAGAAACTTGTTCATCGGAACGTAATTAAATAGAATTAATAGTAATGCATTAATATTAAACCTTATTTTAAAATTTGTTAATAAAATATCTGATTCTCACTTTATCTTATGTTTAAGTATAATCATTTCAATAAGCTATTATCTATTATAAGCAAATTATAACTCAATTTTATCATTTACGTTTGAACTCTTTTGCTTGATGAAAATCACTAAAAAATGAACTTTAAATAAAAATCATTGCTTTTGAATTCGCAGAAAAAAAACAAAGTGTGAATCTAAAGCTAATTTCAGGCTACCATTTCCTTGCAACGAAAATTAGTCCTGGCAGTGTGAATGGTACCACAACACAATGTATCAATTCCCTCGGACTTGAGATACGAAACGTCACCTGCTCTCAATTGTTTTTGCAGTTTTGCGGCAAAAACAATAGGCGATAGTTTCTCACTACAACTCCGAGCGAGATGGAACCCCATCTTGAAATTAGCTGCAACAAAATGTATCCCAAATTTTTACTATTTTAATGTGTTTCAAAATTTCATTATTCTCCTACGAAAAAGTATCATAGGAAAGTTATTATAGGCCTTTAATGCATATCCCATAATTTGTTCGAGATAATAAGCATAATAGGATTTTGTCCTTCTAATTATTGATATTTAAACTTATTAAGTAATTTAAGATGAATCAATTTTTTTATATTTAATAACTATCTAATAAGTATTTCATTTTTTAATAATTAACTAAGTGATTAATCAATAATATAGGTAATTAAGGAGCAATTATAGAAAAATAATCATAGAAATCTATAATATTAAAATATTGAAATAATTATTGCAAAAAGTTAAAGATATCCATATAACTTTTAACTCTCATTATACTTACAATGTTAAACGAAGTTTATTTTAAAGAAGTGTCTCGTCATCCCGAAATTCGGTATGAGAATTAAAGTATTTGTCATGAGCTTGGCTAGTCGTCCCGAATTTTCGGGATGAATAATCCATCCCCTTTTCCAACACCCTAATTTTTTGGGACGACTAGATATAGCCTTCTTTTAAATATGTCAATTTTTATGTACTTTCGTATGAGCAGTTCATAATAAATTATCAAGCAATACTTTCTTTCAATTTTTTCACTAATTATTTAAATATGTTAATACTATGCTTTTCTATTATTTCCTGGTACAAATGTCCCTTGCGAAATTTTCACCAGGGTTAATGCCCTATGATTATTTTTATAATCGCGAAAAAATTTATGATTTTCCTATAATGAATTTCCTATAATACTTTTTCCTAACGGTCACAAGAATATAATGAGATAAATGAGATGAATGAGAAAAGGAGGCGTATCGCGAATAAGTACTCAAATCGAAGTATGTACTTTTTAAAAAAATTCAAAAATTTTCGTTGCTTTATTTATAAATGGGACACTTAAATAAATCTTAAATTTTCTCTTGTTATCAAATTTCTAAATACAAATTTGTTGCCTAAAAATGTTATATTTATGACGAAAGAATTTTTTTATTGATTACTGCTTATAGTAATTATTTGTATTAAATTGAGAAATATGCAAATGATCAATAGAGATAAATCTATTAGTTCTACGGGGTGTTTAATTATGCTTAAAAGTCTAACCCTGAACAAATATGAAATGTTGTCCACTTTAAAAAAGAAACTACGTTTCAAAATCACAAAGTGTGTGCTGCTTTAAAATAAGTATCTGAATTCCTTTAAAAAAATTTTATTTAAATTTCTTAATTTTTAAAAGAATACTAGGTCAGTACACGGCAGGAGTATTAAAATCTGCAAGTGTTTGTTGGATTTTAATGAAAATTGGTGAAAATATAGGGCTACATATATGTATAAGATACATTTTGATTCTGGAGGTTAAAAAAAAATCATTCTGGGAGTTATGCCATATTAAATTTTTAGGTTGCATTTTTTTAATTGTCTACTTTTCCAGAAATATTGCTTGAATTTTGTTGAAATTTGAAGGTATTAGAGATGAAATTATACATTTTCAAGCTATAAAAGTTTCCATATCAAATTGTGAGATTTTGTCTGAAAGAAAGTCTAAACAAATTATTGATTCAATTTTGCTCGAAAATATTGTATGTATATTTTGTTCAATTAGGATGAAATCACCTAACAATGACATAAAAGAAAATTGATGCCAGACTTCTGGCTCGAGCGATATCAGCACTGTGCTGCCAGTGGGCCACTCAAACAATAGTAACTGCAAATTTTGTTTTATCTTCTTGGACAAATGTTTTCAATGCTCAGAGTGACTTGGGTTTTATACTTAGGGGTGCGTGAAATGAAAAAATTGTCAACTTGTAGTGATAATTGTTAGGAGCAAGTTATATTTACAAACAATGAATATTATAGATTGCTCATTTGTACAGGAGATTTCGGCATTAATATTACTCACTTTTATCAAGAAGGGGACACTTGATTAAAGAAACATGTCTCCCGATATTATTTAATAAATATAGAAATAATTATGTAAAGAAATTCCAAATGTGGATATTTGTAATAAAAAAATATATTATCTCCTATTCGTCTCTAATTTATATTTGAGTTTATATTGCCAGTAATGTTTTGTGTTGAAAATATATTATTCGATATTATTATTAAATTCAGAAGCAAATAATATTACCAAATGATCACGGTAGACATTAACAAGCATCAAATCATGTTGCTGCTAACACTGTCCGACAACTAATAATACAATTTATTAATAAAATTAATAAATACCACTGAATAAAAAACTTTTTATACTATATTCTTATATATCTCCTTGACAACATATATGAATGACAATAAAGAGATAAAATTTTTGTTGTTGACTTCAGATGTTAGTAATGGGAATTTGTTAAAATAATGTACTTCTGAAATTATCAAATAATATCAGGAGACATATTTTTTGGATTATGTAGCACTTTACTATAAAAATGAGTAATATTAATGTCGAAATATCCTTTACAAAGAAGCAATTTATAATATTTACTTTTTTCAATAGAACTTTTTCATAACAATTATCATTACAAGTAAACATTTTTTTTTATTTCAAACACCCCTTAGTATTAAACCCAAGTCACGCTGAGCATGAAAAACTTTTCTTCAAGAAGACAAAACAAAGTTTGCAGCTTCTATCGTTTGTGAGTTGCCGCACTAGTAGCACAGCGCGGCGAATTGTTTCACCAAAATCACAAAATGACGATATCGCTGGAACCAGAAGTGTCTTCGTCAATTTTTTTTTTTTAATTAAAGGCGAATTGAACGATAAATTTGTTTGGGTTTTTTTTCCAAGAAAATTTAAAAATGATTTTTTTTTCAATTTTATACTTAAACAATGTATAATTTCATCTCTACTACCTTCAGATTCCAACAAAATTTAATCATTGGTTCAAAAAATGTCGATAATGTAGAAAAAATTTATTCCGAAAATTTAATATCACGTAACTTAGAAAATTTAAAAAAATATCATTTCGGCCCAAAATAATAAAATATTACCCATACATAGCACTATAATGTCATCAAGTTTCATTAAAGTTAAACGATCACTTGCAGGTTCTAGTTTTCGTGACGTGTATTTTCCCTATTTAATAAATCAAATTTTCGTAAATTAAAGTTGAAAAAAGTATGTACATAAAGTAAAAATTATTTTGTTTAATGCTTTATATATTGTAAACTGATTAATTGATTATTAACTTCATCTGCTTAAACTTAAATTTTCTGGAGTTACTTTAAAAGCCTATTAAGAAATTAAAATTTCGGAAATAGAACTTAAAA
>JAUELO010099751.1:0-17863 GCA_032357855.1 Amphibolips quercusostensackenii | reverse complement strand
TTAAGTTTTGAAAATTTCTTTAAATTTTTAAAAATATACTAAAATCTTTCAAATCTTCTGAAGTCACTTTAGATAATTAAAATCAATTCAAAAGGCCCTTAGATATTTAAATTCTTTTGAAATATAACAAAATCTTATTCATTCTTTGAAAACCCTCAAAATTACAATTAAAATCTACTAAAAATTGCTTTGCATTTAAAAGAAGATTTCGAAGTCTTGAAAATTTTTTGTAATTTATTCAAAATATCGAAGTCAATTAAAAATTTTGAAGAATCTTTTAACATACGTGGATATATTTTAAATTTTTTGCAAAATTTAAAAATCCTTACAAGCTTTTTAAAGTTTTCAAGAATTTTTAGAAAGTTTCAGAAATATCCTACAATTTCAAAAAATCCTTGAAAACCCTTCAAATTATTAAAATTTTTTTTTCCTTGCAATCTTTTTGAATACTTTGCAAAATCTTTTTAGGCCTCTTGAAATTTCTGAAACTTGAAAATTTCTCTTAATTTCTAAAAATATCTTTAAATCTTTAGAACTTTTTGGGATTTCTTTAAAATATTGGTAATAACGAAAAAAAATTTTTTGGAATCTTTTAATATACCATCAAATATTTTAAATTTTCAAAGATGTTTCAAAACATTTTTTAAAAAAAGCTTGAAAGATCTTCAAAAATTCATTTAAATTGTCAAAAATGCACAAATCTTTCAAATCCATTAGGAATCGTTTTAAAATATTTAAATCAATTAAAAATTTTCTAGAATCTTTTAAAATATGCTACAATATTTATAATACTTCGAAATATTTTAGAATGCTCGTAAGCTTTTTAAAGCTTCAAAAAATTAGTCGAATTTTCTAAAATAACTTAAAATCATAAAAATCATTAAGAATCTCTTTATGTGATTGAAGTTGATTGAAAACCAAAAATTCATTGGAATCTTTTAAAATACCCTAAAATATCTCAAATACTTTGAGACCCTGTAAAATAATATTTTAATTAAAATCAATAAAAATTATAATTTAATCTTTACATAATTAAATATAAAAAAAAAATTACTCAGTCAATAATCAAATGATCAATTCACAACATTAAAAGCCTTACGCAATTATTTTCATTAATATATTCAAAAAATTTTTACTTTAAATATTTTTTCATACCTGAAATTTTATTTTTGAAAATTTTAATTATTAATAAGCTTTTATACTAATTTACGAAAAATTAAAAAAATATTTACATTTCATTTTAAAAATAAAATTCAGATCCTCATTGTACCTTTGGAACAAAATAAAAATTAAAATAAAATATATGCAAACATAATTAAAAAATTGAATTCTGATACTTATTTAACAACATCACAAATATTTAAAAAAATAATTGTAATTAAGGTATTTTAAAGAAAAAATAAAATTTTATTATGGAATTTATAGCCAATATTAAATTACATTACCTTGGACTGAATAATTTATTTATGATACTTAATTGAGAAACAATTTAAATTCAATCCTTATGTAATTTAATATTTTAAATAAAATTACTTTGACAATAATGAATTTAAAAGTCCATTGTAAACATTTATTGACTTCCGATGATCATTTTCCAACATCATAAACTTTAAGAAAAATTACCTAATTGGAATAGAGGTATTTTAGACATAAATCAACTTTCACTACTCAAATTATATAGACACTATTTGATTACATAACCTTAAACTAAATAGTCAATTTGTGTACTGAATTGAAACAAATTGAAATTAAAGCTTTATGTAATTTAATATTGTGAAAACAATAAATGAGCTAATAATAGTTGTGCTAATAATCAGTTGATAATCAATTAGCCATTTCACAACATGAAAAGCATTGAGCAATTATTTTTATTGAAAGATAGAAACAATGTTTACAATATGTTTTTTTAATTTTAAACGTCATTTCTGTGCATCAAATTTATTAATAACCTTCAAAAATAATTTTTTAAATAAAAATATACCTACAAACACAATAATTATTCAGTTCACAACATGAAAAGCAATTAACGGTAATTTTTATTAAAAAATCCAAAAAAATGTTCACTCTATATATATTTTTTTTAATTTGTGTATTGAGAGAGTTAATCGCAGAGAAAAAATTCATAAATTGTACTTTTTAATATATTTCTGAGGTGGAGGTTACGTGTTTTTATATAAAAGATTTTAATTTTTTCTTTTTTTTTCAATTTCGATTATTTAGTTGAAACTTCGCCTTTGTATGTTAAAAGTTCAAATATTTTGATAAAGTTTTTGTTTCTTTCAATTGTAACTATTTGGATAAAGTAATTTTTTAAATAAAAATATAACTGTTTTTTTTCAATTTTGACCTTTTATATTGATAATTCATCTTTTATATTTCAAGTTTAACTACCTATAAAAATTGCTACAGTTGATTATTTATTTTATTTAAAAATTGATCTGCTTGCAAAAAAATTAATTTGGGTTTAATCCATAGGTTAGAAATGTGTTGTCTTTAAAATTCATTTTTTAACTAAAAATATAAAAAATTTAATTTTTGATTTATAAAAATCTTTTTTAGATCAAAATTCAACTATTTTATCATCATTCGTCGTTTGGGAGAAAATTTATTATTTATGGAAGAAAAGTCATCTTTCTTGTTAAAAAATAAACTTTTCGTTGAAAATTCAAGTTTCCAGGTAAGAAATTCAGCTATCTTCAAAAAATTTTGTCTTCTTGAAATGACAATTTTAAAATTTGGTTAAAGGTAATTTATTTTGTTAAAAATTTGTCTTTTTATTAAATTCAACTGTTTTTGATTTTAAATTAAACTCTTTTTTACTTAATTAAAAAATTATTTGTGTGGCTAAAGATTTATCTAATTAGATAAAAATGTAACTATTATGTTGAGAATTAATTTTTTTCTGTCTAAAATTTATTTTCTGACTAAAAATGTAACAACTCTATTTTTGTTTTAAATTTGAAATTTTTACATGAATATGTTTTAGTATTCTTTCCTAGTTTTTTCTTAATGGAAAAAATGTATAAAGCATAAAAAACAGTGTGTGTAAGAGGAAGAAGGAGAAAGAAAACAATTAGAAAGGATAAAAGGGGAGAGGGAAAAAGAGGAATAGGAAAAGGAAAAGAAAGAAAGAAAGGGGAAAAGGTAAAAGGAAGAAGACGAAGGTAAAGAGGAAATGACAAAGGGGAAGATAACATAGAAAAGGGGGAAAAGGGGAAAGGAAAAGGGAAAATGCCAAGAAGAAAGGAAAAAGTGACAAAAGAAAAAGGTGAAATTGGAAAGGGAAAAATAAAAGGGAAAATAGAAAAAGGCAAGAGAGACAGGGAAAGAGGAAAAGAGAGAAAAGAAGTAAGAAAAAGCGTGAACGCAGGAAAAGGAAAGAAAAAAGGAAAAGTGAAAAGAGGAAGGTGTGAAGGGGAAAGGGGCGAAAAAAAAGTTGAATGTTAAAAGAAAAAAGAGGAAAATGTAAAGGTAAAATCAAAGAAAGATAAAAGGGGAAGAAAAGCAAAAGGGGAAATGGGGAACGGTGAAAGAAAGGAAAGGGGAAATTTCAGCACATGCATGTTTTTTTTCATCAAAAATTTAAATATTCAGTTAAAAATTGATGTAAATTATAGGAAATTAAAACTCTGGTAAAAAATTAATTTTGTTTAGGTGAGAAATTTATCTTTTTTGGTACAAAAGTCATTTTTCTTAGTTGAAATTGCACCTTTCTTAGTTGGGAAAAACTTTTTTTTTTGCTTGAAAGTACAACTATTTGGTTGTTAAAGCTACAGTTTGGTTAAAAATAAATTTTTGTTTTTGAAAACACTTCTTTTTGTAGATAAAAATTTATCTGCTTTGTTAAAAAATTTCTATTAATAAATAATTCAATTTCACCAAAAAATAAATAGGGAATTGAGGGGAAATTAAAAGAGGGAAAGTAGGGAAAGTAAAGGGAGAGAAGAAGGAAGAATGTGTGGAAATCAGGGATGGGGAAGTAGTGCAAATAAGGGTAAATTAAGGCTGGGGAAGTAGGGAAGGTGTTTTAAATGAGAAGTGTGGAGTAGGTATAATAAGGGTAATGAAGGGAGAGTAGGAAATTCGGTAAAGTGTGGGGAAATAAGGGAAGGTGAAGCAGGGTAAATTAGTAAAGAGAAAAAACGGAAAGTGAAAGGAAAGAAGGGGATAAAAGGTAGAAAAAGTGAGGAGCAATTAAGAAAGGAGAAGTGAGAGAAGTAAGGGGATGGTTAGTAGGATAAGTAAAAGAAAATGAGATCAGGAGAAATAAGGGTAATGAAGGTGGAAAAGGGCAAATACTGAAGAGAAGGTAGCGAAAGTTACAGAAAATTATGAGAGGAGTGGGAGAGGTAAGAAAAAATAAGAGGAATAGGAAGTAGGTAAAGTGAGGAAAAATTAGGGCTAGAAGAAAAAGGTTTTTTCAATTTAAGAGGTTTTTAAAGCAGGGGCAATGCGATGAACTAAAGAGTAGAAATTCGTTAAAATAAGGGTGATAAAGGGATCGGGAAAAAGTCCCTAAAGTGTAAGGAAATAAGAGAAGGCAAAGTGGGTTGCATGAGGGAAGGAAAAAGATAAAAAGCAAAAGAAAATAAGGAGATTAAAGACAGAAAAAGTAAGAGAAAATTAATGAAGGAGAAGTTGAAGAAGTAAGGGATGGGTCAGCAGAATAAGTAAACGGGAATTAGGAAATGGTATATAAGAGTGATGAGGTTGAGTGGGGAAAAGCGAAATTTATATGGAATTATTGAAGAAGGAGTGCTGCGAAATTAGGGAAGAGGAAGGAAGAGAAGTGAAGGAAAATTAGGGCTATGGAAGTAGGTGAAGTGTAGGACAAAATAAGGACTGAAAATTAAGTGAAATAGAGGAAATAAAGGAAGAGGATGTAAGTCAGTGAAGTGTAGAAAAATAAAAGGAGGCTAAGTAGGCTTGATGAGCAAAGGGAAAATAAGATAAATAGGAAAAAAAAAGGAGATAAAAGATAAAAAAAGTTAGGAGAAATGAATGTAGGAAAATAGGGGAAGTGAGGGAGGGCATAGTAGAGCAAGTTAAGGAAAATGTAGGAAGGTGAAATGAGGAAAGGGGACGTAGATAAAGGGAGACGTAATAAAGGGAGTGCGATAAGGTGTATAAGGGAAAATGATAAATTTGGAAGAAGATAAAGTTAAAAGAAACGAGGGTGGGAAAAGGAAGAGAAGTTAGGGACAATAAGGAAATGTATGGACACATAGAGGAACTGATCGAAAGTGAGTGTTATTAAGGAAAATAAAGATAAATAATTAGAAATGAAGGTAAATAGGGGTAGAAGAGTGATAAACGGGTTAGGAAAGTAGGGTAATAGGAGTTTTAGTTTGCAAGGCAAGAGAAAGAAAAAACTAGAGAAGGAAGAAGTTTGGGAAGAAGGGGGATAATAGAGCAAGTAGAGAAAGTATGGTAGAGGAAGATTTTAACAACTAAATTAACGTCTTAATTGGTTACGAAAATCTTTTTTTTTTACCATGTCTGATTCTTATATCATTTTGGTGCCCGTCAAAGAGTTTCAGACTGATTTTTATACTTTTTATGGGACTTTTTTTCCATGTTGTATCCTATGAAAATAAATCATGAAGAGAATGTCAAACCTTCATAAACTCACCAAGAAAAGTAGTAAAGAATTGTATATGAGGAGCCTGTAAAGCGCTTCCCATCTGCGGTTTGACTCAATTCATAAAATATATTATTGATATATCATAGCATTTTTAAAGTCTTCCAACCGGCATAAAAATGCATATAATTTTCTCGAAAAATTTATGCCTAGATGAGATTTCATTGCGTACAATTTTATGGGAAGCATTCTGCCGTTATAAGAAGCTCGTGATTGCTTTTTAGAGTTTACGACTTTCATGAATTGACTTCTGATGAATATATTGCGATGCAGGTTTCATACTTAACTAGTAATAAAGTTTATTATTAAAATTATTCTTTCGTAAAAAAATATTGTGAAGAAATGTTAGCAAGGACATAAGAAAGTTATTTTAAAGAAGCAGTGAATTCGATTTGATTTCATGACATTTTCAGCAGCTTCAAAAATGTTTAAGGATTTCAAAATATTTCAAATTATATATCTACAAGAATTTATTTTTGATTTTATTCAAATAAAAACGTCTTTCCCAATTCCTGAAGTACATTTTGGTACAGTGCGCATCTTTTTCAATAGGCTTTTCTAGGTGTTTAAAGTTGGTTGCAAATATTGGAAATCGTTATGTATAATAGAAGACAGAAAATAATAACAAATCGCGATGATAATGATAAATTAATAAATTTTTTCAAATCTGTTTAGTCAATTGAAAATTTTTGATAGAAACATAAAGATTTATTTTTTGTGAAGGCTGATAAAGGTAACTTAACGGTCGCTGCTGATATTGGAATTATAACGTTTCAATTGAAAACATTTTTGAGAATAATATTTTGTTCAAGAATATTGAAAAATTATGGTTCCAACTATTGCAATTAAATGTAATGTACTTGCTATTAGATAAAAAAATGATAATCATTAATGATTAATGTGCGTATTGTTTAAAAACTCATAATAGTGTTAAAGCAAAAGTGTATGCTCTCCGTAGAGTTGACAAGCCTAATTCAAGTTGAACTCTGATACTTTCTACTGTTAATTTTTCTACTGAAAATTGATTAAAGTGTTATAAGAATATCCTAAAACCTGTTTCTATAAATACTCATTTTGTTTTTAAAAAATAGTTTGGAACTTGAAGATATTTCAAGAAACATTACTGTACCAGAAACTCATTCAATAGTTTCTTTAGATGTGGTGTCCATGGTTAATAGCATTGCTTCTAGTGTTGATTCTCTCATTTACAAATAATCAAAGTATATATTTAATATTTTATGACCTTTTTCTATTGACACTTATTTGTTGTTAAAAATAGTTTTTAACTTAAAAAAATTTTTAAAAACATTTATTAAACAGAAACTCATTTAATAGTTTCTCTAGATGCGGTGTTCATGTTTGGTAGTATCTCACTAAATCTTGCTTAAGATTACATTGAAGAAAAACATTTAAACCATAACTTAAAAAAATAACAAAAAATGGTTGTAAAACTAGTATTGTTAACGAAAATAAAACCAGTATGGTTCCAACTATCGAAAATTATTGTAATAGCATTGCTATTAGATAGAAAAATAAAAACTTAATCATTGATCAGTGTGCGTATCGTTTGAGAACTCATAAAAGTATCATTGCAAAGGCTTATACTCTCCCTAACGTTAACAAACCTGATTTTAGTTGGAGAATGATTTCTTTTACTGTTGGTTTTCCCACTAACAATTTATCAAAGCATGTTGGAAATATTCTAAAACCTTTTTCTATTAACACTAGTTCGTTTGTAAAAAAATAGTTGAAAACTTAAAGAGATTTAAAAAAAACATTATTGTACCAAAAACTTATTCAATAGATTCTTTAGATGTGGCATCTATGTTTGATAGCATTGTTTCTAGTGTTGATTCTCTCATTTACAAATTATCAAAGTATATTTTTTAAATATTTTAAAGACCTCTTTCTATAAACACTTATTTGTTGTGAAAAATAGTTGGGAACTTAAAGATATTTAAAAAAAACATTTAATTAACAAAAACTAATTCAATAGTTTCTCTTGATGTGGTGTCCGTATTTGATAGCACCCCTCTAGATCTTGCTTTAGATTACATTAAAGAAAAACTTATATTAAATCATAACTTAACACAAAAAAAAAGATGAGTTGTATCACTAGTATTTAAAAAAAAAATAAAACCAGTATGGTTCCAACTATCGAAAATCATTGTAATAGCATTGCTATTAGATGAAAAAATAAAAACTTAATTATTGATCAGTGTGCGTATCGTTTAAAAGCTCATAAAAGTATTATTGCAAAATCTTATACTCTTCCTAAAGTGAGCAAACCTAATTTAAGATAAAGAATGATCTCTTTTACTGTTGGTTTTCCCACTAACAATTTATCAAAGCATGTTGGAAATATTCTGAAACCTGTTTTTATTAACACTAGTTCGTTTGTGAAAAAATAGTTGAAAACTTAAAGAGATTTAAAAAAAAAACATTATTGTACCAAAAACTCATTTAATAGTTTCTTTAGATGTGGTGTCCATGCTTGATAGCATTGTTTCTAGTGTTGATTCTCTCATTTACAAATTATTGAAGTATATTTTAAATATTTTCAGACCTCTTTCTATAAGCACTTATTTGTTGTAGAAAATAGTTGGAAACTAAAGGATATTTTTAAAAACATTTATTAAAGAAAAACTCATTTAATTGTTTCGCTAGATGTGGTGTCCGTGTTTGATAGTATCCCACTAGATCTTGCTTTAGATTGCATTAAAGAAAAACTTATTTTTAATCATAACTTAACACAAAAAAACAAAAGATGAGTTGTATTAATAGTATTTTTAACAAAAATTAAACCAGTATGGTTCCAACTATCGAAAATTATTGTAATAGCATTGCTATTAGATAAAAAAATAAAAACCTAATTATTGATCAGTGTGCGTATTGTATAAAAGCTCATAAAAGTATCATTGCAAAAGCTTATACTCTCCCTAACGTTAACAAACCTGATTTTAGTTCGAGAATGATTTCTTTTACTGTTGGTTTCTCCACTTACAATTTATCATAGCATGTTGCAAATATTCTAAAACCTGTTTTTATTACACTAGTTCGTTTGTAAAAAAATAGTTGAAAACTGAAGGATATTTCAAAAACATTATTGCTTTTCCTAAAGTTCACAAACATAATTTAAGTTGGAGACTGATTCTTCCTGCTGTTGGTTCTCCCACTTACATTTCATCAGAGTATGTTTCAAGTATTCTAAAACCTGTTCCTATCACCACTAGTTGGTTTGTAACAAATGGTTACAAACTTAAAAATATTAAAAGAAACAGTTATGTGCCAAAAACTCATTCAGTAGTTCCTTTAGATGTGGTGCCCATGTTTGATAGCATTGTTTCTACTGTTAATTCTCTCATTTGCAATTAATCAAAGTATACTTCAAATATTTAAAAACCTGTTTCTATTAACAATAATTTATTTGTTAGGAATAGTTAGCAACTTATAAATATTTTAAAAATAATAATTAAACAATAACTTATTTATTTGTTTCTGTAGATGTGGTGTCCGTCTTTGATAGCATCCCTCTAGATTTTCCTTTAAATTGAATTAAAGAAAAACTTATTTTATATTATAACTTAAAAAAAATTTTTAAAATCAATTGTCAAACTAGTGTAGGCAATGAAAAAAACCAGTATAATTTCAACTATTAAAAATAAATGTAATAACATTGCTATTAAATAAAGATAACAAATTAATTATTGATCAGTGTGCATATCGTTTGAAAACTCATAATAGTGTTACTGCAAAAGCTTATTTCAAAAAACACTACTGTAGCGAAAACTCATTAAATAGTTTCTCTAGATAGGGTGTCCATGTTTAATAGCATCCCACTAGGTCTTGCGTTAGATTGCATTAACGAAAAAACTATTTTATATCATAATTTAGAAAAAAATTTTAAAAATTAATTTTAGCACTAGTATGGTTCACAAAAACAAAATGAGTTTGGTTCTAACTATTAAAAATAATTGAAATAACATTTCTATTCAATGAAAAAATAAAATAATAATTAATGATCAATGTGCGATTCGCTCAGAAACTCATAATAGTGTCACATCAAAAGCTTATGCTCTCCCTAAAGTTCACAAACCTAATTTAAGTTCAAGACTAATTGTTTTTACTGTAGATTCTCCCACTTACAAATTATCAAAAAATATTTCAAACATTCTAAAACCTCTTTCTATCAACACTTGTTTGCTTGTTAAAAATTGTTTAAAACTTAAAGATATTTTAGAAAACATTATTGTACTAAAAACTTATTCAACAGTTTTTTAAGATGTGGTGCCCATATTTGATAGCATCCCACTAGATCTTGCCTTAGAATGTATTAAAAAAAACTGATTTCAAATAATAATTTAGAGAAAATACCTAAAAAATATTGCTACTAGATCAGAAAATAAAAGATTAATCAGTAATCAATGTGAACATAGTTTAAAAACTCACAAACGTGGGACAGGAAAAGCTTATGCTCTTCCAAAAGCTTCCAAAACAAATGTTGAAAACTGATTGTTGTTACTGTTGCTTCTTCCACTTACAATTCATTTGATTGTGATTTAAATATTCCAAAACCTGTTTTTATTAACAGTAATTTGTTTGTGAAAAATAGTTTGGAACTTGAACATATATTTAAAAAAACATTATTATACAAAAAACTTATTAATCATTTTCTTCAGACGTGGTGTGCATTCTTGATTGCATTCCACTAAATCTTGCTTTAGATTGAATTGAAGAAAAACTTATTTTAAATCATAACTTAAAAAAAAATATTAAAAAATAAATTGTAAAACTAGGCCAGGTAATAAAAATAAAACCAATATGGTTCCGTCTTTCAGAAATGAATGTAATAAAATTGCTAGTAGATGAAAAGATAACAAATCAGTTATTGATAAGTGTGCATATCTTTTAAAAAAAACTCATAAACGTCACTGCAAGAGCTTATCCTAAGAAACATTGTTGCAGTGAAAACTCATTTAATAGTTTCTCTAGATGTAGCGTCCACGTTTGATAGCATCCCACTAGGTTTTGCGTTAGATTGCATTAACGAAAAAACTATTTTATATCATAATTAAAAAAAAAATTTCAAATTAAAACCTGTTTTTATTACACTTTTTTGCTTGTAAAAAATCAATGATCAATGTAAACGTAGTTTAAAAACTCAGAATAGTGGCATAGAAAAAACTTACGCTCTTCCCAATGTTTCCAAAACAAATGTTTAAAACTGATTGTTTCTACTGTTGTTTCTTCTACTGACAATTTATTAAAGCGTTATTTGAATATTTTAAAACCTGTTTTTATTACTTCTAATTTGTTTGTGAATAATAGTTTATAGCATAGAAGATATTTTGAAAAACATTATTATACCAAAAACTTATTTAATAGTTTCCTTAAACGCGGTGTGCATGTTTAATTTTACCCCGCTAGACCTTGCCTTGGATTTCATTTAAGAAAAAATTTCTTGAAAAAAAAAAACTTGACAAAAATTACAAAAAAAAAATATTAAAACCAGTATGATTAATGGAAATAAAGCCAGTATGGTACGAACTATAAAAAATAAATGTAATAACATAGCTATTGGATGGGAAAATGAAATATTAATTAACGATCAATGTGCGTATCGTTTAAAAACTCAGAATAATTATAAATTTGTTAAAAATAGTTCAGAAGTTGTAGATATTTTGAAAAAAATTATTGTAACCAAGACTCATTCAATAGTTTCTTCAGATGTGGTATGCATGTTTAATAGCATCCTACTAGATCTTGCATTAGTTTGCATTGAAGAAAAACTCATTTTACATCATTACTTAACAAAAGTTACAAGAAATTAATCTTAAGCCAGTATTATTTTAACTATTAAAAATAAATATAATGCCATTCCTATTGAATGGAGAAATAAAAGATTAATTAATAATGAATGTACATATGTATTATTAAAAGACTCACAATAGTGTCATAGAAAAAGAGTATGCTCTTCCTAAAGTTTACAAACCTAACTTAAGTTGAAGACTGATTATTTCTACTGTTGATTCTCCCACTTACAATTTATCAAAGTATATTGAAAATTGTTTGCAAAAATTACAAAAAATAAATGGGAAAACTAGTGAAGTTAATAAAAATAAAACCAGTGTGATTTCAACTATTAAAAATAAATGTAATAATACTGCTATTAGATGGATAAATAACAGAATTATTGATGATCAATGTGCGTATATTTCAAAAACTGATAATAGTGTCATAGCAAAAGCTTATGATCTTTCTAAAGTTCACAAACATAATTTAAGTAAGAGACTAATTTTTATACTGTTGGTTAATCCACTTGAAATTTATCGATGTATGTTTCAAATATTTTAAAACCTGTTCCTGTTATCACTAGTTGGAATGTGAAATATGGGTAGGAACTTAAAGATATTTTAAAAAAACAGTTATGTGCCAAAAAACTTGTTCCATAGTTTCTTTAGATGCAGTGTTCATGTTTGATAGCATCGTACTAGATCTTGCTTCAGATTAAATTGAAGAAAAACTTATTTTGAATCACAACTTGAAAAAAGTAACAATAAAAAAGTCTTTAAGCTAGTATTGGTAATAAGACCGGTATTGTTTCAGCTATTGAAAATAAATATAATAACATCACTATGCGATTCTAAAACCTGTTTCTATTTACACTTGTAGCTTTGGAAATATAGTCGCGAACTTAAGGATATTTTTAAAAACATTAATGTACCGAAAGCTTATTCAATAGTTTCTTTACATGTGGTGTCCCTGTTTGATAGCACCCTACTACATCTTGTTTCAGATTGCATCAAAGAAAACTTTATTTTAGATCATACCTTTACAAAAATTACAACAAAAAAACATTTATTGCTGCTAGAATGGTTTTTGATTAAAATTTTGTCTCCGTTAATGATCAATTTTATCAACAAAGACTTGCTATATAAAATCACCTTTATCCTTAGTTGTTTCTAATTTAGTTTTACAAGATGCTAAAAAAAGATTTAGTTTTACAAAAATTAAAAAAAAGCTACTGACAAGATTGTAGTTCTCCTAAATGTGATTAAAAGTATTGAAGATTGTATAAAATTCACCAGTGAGCGCGAAATATTTAATTTTTATCAACCATCTTGATTTACATCTGTTTTGTTTTCTTTCTTCCATACTTGTTACAGTCCTGATAATTACAGGATTCATAGCAAAATGCATCAACGTTTTTTTTTTTAATGAGGCCTTTTTCATTTTACAACCTTTCTATTGCAAGACCAAGGCACAAAAATTATAAAAATTAATTATCTTATAATAGCATAAGACTTCACAATTATATCACTCAATATAGTATCTATGTTCTCTAATCTTAATCCTGATTTAAAATATAAATAAGTAGGAAAGAATTGAGACCAAATTAAAAATTATAACAAATTAAAAATTTCATCAGTTCGATAAAGATATTAGAATGTGCATTTGTGATGCTTATTTTCACTTTAATTATAAAATTTATAAACAAAAATTTGAAACACCCATGAGATTACTCATAACTTTAATGTTGTCAGAATTGATCATGCGAAATATGGAAAAGAACATTATTAAAAATCCGATCTTCAAAGTTTGATTCGTAGATGATACGCTAATATGCTTACCAAAAACTCAAGTACAAAAATTTTCGAACAAATTTAATAATAAAGGTAGAACTTTTAAATTTACGTTACTTTATACGTGACTCGCATAGAGCAAAATTCTTTTAATTTTAAATATAAAAACCCTCTCGCATACGACGCTTATTTATTCGGTGAGCAATAATTACCTACGAACGTGAGTATTTCTATGTCAGGATAAAGAAGGTACGATCCTATCATGCTGGCTGAGTGAAAGGATTGCGTGCAGGAGAACGCCGTGCGCACAGCGCTATCGAAATAAAAGCGCGCGCATCTTCCTCCACTCGATCCTTCCCACTCCGGCCAACTCCCACGCGGCACCACGGGCTTAAGAAGGCGAGCTCCGCCACAGAACAGCAGTTCGATTAGGGCTGGTAATACGCTTTGACCAAATGAGACTCAAGGCTGTGAATGCGCTTTAGACCTAACAAAGTCTTCCCGGGGTGGAATACCGCTCGGGATTGACATCCGAAAGCAAAGTAGCAAACAACATGCCATCTCTCACATTCACTATCAAGGCTGTAAAACCGCTTCAAAGTGAAAAATACTGCTCTGGTTACACCCGCATCAGCGCCCTCGTACGGCAAAAACTGAACTTACGTTACTCTCTCTCCCTCTCAAGGCTGGAAATCCGTCTCAAGGCGATCGGGTATTCGCTGGTCATACCCGCGTCAGTGCCCTCGTATGATAGAGAGCTGATCCATCCTTAACTTTCTTTCTCTTGCTTCCACGGCAAGTCAACCGCTCTGTGGGACAATACTTTCATTGACTACCTTGCACGTCACTATACAGCAGGCAACAGAACTGCTTTCTTGCACTCCTAAACAACGAAACTATATCCGTATAAATTAAATTTTTAATTAAGTAAGCACTTAATTTATCAAATTCCTTTTTTTGGACTTATTTCTTTTCTCTTTATTTGATGTATATTCATTCTTTTCTCTTTTCAGGGGTCGGCTGGCATACCAGCTCACCTATTCAGCTGCTACGGCTGGCATACCAGGTGTACTCGGCTGGCTCCTAATCCTACATTCATAACTTCCGGACTACAAACAAGTGTATCTTAAGGGGCGTTCCCTTCCTCTCGCTCTCCTTGTTAATACTGAGGCTATGTGGAAAATTCAACATCTCTTTTGTCTTTACAATTTAAAATAAACTTTCTGATATACCTTAACCACATATGTATCAAAGGTCAAATACCTAAATTTGAAAAAACTGCCCTTATTCATAAAATTCAATGTAAAGATGGTCATATCATGCATATGAGACAAACTAAACGTCCTCTTAAGACATAATCTCAGAACACAAAACAACTCAAAATAACCAAAAAACTAGCACAGCTTTATGTAAACATACTACTATTTTCAATTATAATTTCGAATTCAATTCTCATAAGTTATAAATTTTAGGCATAGAAAGTAATTATCAGATTAGAAATATTTAAGAAATAGCAAGTATTGTAAAAAGTGAGCTTTAAAATCATTAAAAAATGTAACTTAACCATTTATAACATATAAAAGACTTTATTAAATAAACCTTATCTTCACTCTCTTGAAAAATGATTTTATCACGAGCTCATACACATTTTGTAATTTAATAAAAAAATCTTTTTTCCACCTGTCGTAAATAAAAATTTATTTCAAGTATAATTATTTATAACATACTTTTGAATACTTTGATTTTCATTTTAAAGATATTAATATATTAGCTACTAAAAAAACACAGTTTTTTAACGACGTATCATCAAGTCTAATTTTATAAACAAATTTCGTAATATTATTGTGATATTTGAGTTAAAATGTACGTTTTTCATCAAAAAGCAACGTTTTATTAAACAAAATAGGTGAATTCTCAACCAAGAGACAAATTTTCAACTAAAATGATGAATCCTAAACTAAAAAAATAACTTTTCAACTAAATTCTACAATTTTCTACGAAGAAATAAATTTTATATAAAAGAGATACATTATCAACTAGGAATTCAATAGTTTATATTTGAAAAAAATATATTTTAATTTAAAGTAAAAAAAGTTGTATACTTTTGAACAAAATTGTTTAATTTTGAACAGCATGAATTGAGTTTCCATTTAATATTTTAATTTTCAACCAATAACCCAAATTTTTTAACAAAAAGATTCATTTGCAAGTAACTGAATCAAATTCTTAACAAACTATATATATATATATATATGTTTAACTAACTAGTTAAATTTTTAACTAAAAAAAATAGAGATAAAATAAAAAATGCAATACTTAATTTTTAGACGGAAAAATGAATTTTTAACTAATAAAAAAACGACTTTTTAACAAATCATATAATTTTCAAAAAAAAAAAAAAATCGCGAATAAATAATATTTATTTACAATCAAAAATAAATTAGTTAAATTTTTAGTTAAAATGAATAATTTTCAATAAAAAAAACAACAAATTTTTTAACAAAAATGTAAATTTTCAAACTGAAAAAATAATTTTCTAAAAAAAAACATACGAATTTTCAAGAAAATTTACGAAGTTTGCAACCAAATAAATGAAGTTTAAATAAAAAAGGTAAATTTACAATCAATAATGAAATTTTTGTCAAAAATGTTTTTCTTTGTTTCTGAATTATTTTTGGTAATTAAAATTTAAACTATTCTATTTTTGTTTAAAAATTGATACTTCTTAGTTGAAAATGATTATTTTATTATTATTTAGCTTTTATTATACACACATATATTTTTTAATTATTTACGATTTTATTATTATATAATTTAGTTAAAAATTATTTTTTGCAGTAAAAAAGTAATCTTTTTAAAAAAAAATTTTTTTTTTTAATTTACCTACTTGGTTTAAAACTGATGGTGTAGACTAGAAAGACGTCATGCAAACAATTTGTATAAGGAAAAGAATTTCATGAAAATTAATTTACATTCAAAATTTTGTCTTGGATATTCAATTATTTTTTAAAAAATTCGTTTTTTTGGGCTTAAAAGAAATATAAACTTTTATTTTTTTGAGAACTTATCTTCTTTTCTATTCAAGATGTAACCATTTTGTTGATAATTGTTTTGTTTTTTTAATTTATTTTAATAATGAAACTTTGAAATATACTACCTATGGTTCAAAATTGATATTTTTGTTGAAAATTGTATTATTTGATTAAAAAATTATATATTTATATTAGATATTTTCATTTTTTTAGTAAGCAATTAATTAATGTTGTTTGTTAATAATTTAACTACTCTATTTTTCTATTTTTAACTATCTTTTTTTAAACTTGAGCTGCTTTGTTAAAAAGTAATTCTTTTGCGCATGAATTCATTATTTAAGTTTAAAATTTATTTGTTTGGTTAAAAATTTAAATCACTTGTCAAAAATTTGTGATTGTTGAGGTTAAAAATGAATCTTTTTAGTTGAAGATTCGGTTTCTTTTTTTAAATCATGCACGTTGTTCAACATTTGTCTTTTTTGGTAAAAAATAAATCTTCTGAATTTGAAATTTATATTTTTTGTCAAAGTTTTACTGTTTTTGATTGAACATTACAATCTTTTTGGTTTGAAATATCAACTTTCACATTTTTTGTTGAAAATGCATCTGTTTTTATTAAGAATTTGGATATTTTGTTAAAACTTTTTTTTTGTTTGAGAATTTTTTTTGGTAATTGAAATTTCAAATATTCTATTTCTGATTTTTGAAATTGGATTTTTCTAGATAGAAATATTTATTTTATGAAATTTTATTATACACACATATATTTTTTAAATTATTTATTATTTTATTATAATATCATTCAGATGAAAATTTGTCTATTTTAGTAGAAAAGTAATATTTTTTGGAAAAATTGATTTTAAAATTTTTCAAATTTATCTACTTAGTTGAAATTAATGTTAAAAAACTTTTTTGTTGAATATTTAAATATTTTCGAAAAAATCCATCTTTCTGGCATGAAAGTTCAACTATTTGGCTGCTAATGCAACTGTTTGGTTAAAATTAAAAAAGCCTAAATATTTTGCTACAAAGTATTTTTTCACTGCTCGAAAGTTTACCTATTTGATTGTGAGTGCAATTGTTTGGATGAAAATTAAATTTTTTGGTTCAAAATTCGTCTTTATTCTTTTACGACATAATTTATAATTTAAATTGAAAATGTATTTGTTTGGTCAAAAATTTACCTTATTTGTTAAAAATTCGTTCTTCTTTGGTCTAAAAGTTAATCTTTTTAGTCGAATTGATTTCAAATAGAGACACTGCGAGTCAGGCTTTAGGCTTATCTAGTAAAAAAAAACAGCGTTTCGTGTGGTCGTGCGGTCGGTCGTTTATGCTGAAAATGTATTCTTTTTACGCTTTAAAATTAATCTTACTAGTTAAATTGACTCATACTTAACTAGTCAAATATAGTGTGTCGTATTGCTGTGCGTTTGCGTGTCCGTGCGGTCGTGTATCCGTGTGTTCATGCGGTCATGTGGTCGTGCGGTCATGTGGCCGTGCGGTCGATCGTTTTTTTTTCAATTCACTACCGGCCCAAGAGAATTTTCACTTTAGAAAGTTCCTCATTAGAATAACATATTTTTCTTGAATAATATTTTGCAGAAATA
>JAUELO010099667.1:0-17867 GCA_032357855.1 Amphibolips quercusostensackenii | reverse complement strand
AATTGAGAAAAGTTTTGACAATCTTTTGAAATATTTGGACATTTTTTATAAAGTTTAAAAATTATTAAAATTTCAAGACATTTTGGGAATATTGATAATTGTGAAATTTTTGGAGTGTCAAATTTTTTTCAAAAGTTTGAGAAATTTTGAAAATTTGTGGAAATTTCGAAAACTTTTGGAAATTTTTTGAAGTGGAATTTATTAAAATTTTTGGAAATTTTGAAATTTTTAGAAATTTTTTGAGTTTTAAAGTTTTTTGAAAATTTTGGAAATTATTACAATTTTTTGTAAATTTAAAAAATTTTTTGGAAATCATAAAAATTTTTGAACAATTTTAGAATTTTTTTTAAAGTTAAATTTTTCTAAAAGGTTTGAAAATTATTAAAATTTGTGTAAAATTTTGAATATTTTGGACATTTCCAACAATTTTGGAAATTTTTTGAAAGTTTCACATTTTCTCAAAAAGTTTGAAAATTTGTTTAATTTTTGAAAATTTTTTGGAAATTTTGAAAACTTTAAAAATCTTTAGTTATTAAAATTTTTGAAAATTTTGAAAAAGTGAATATTTTGAAAATTTTTACTAATTTTGAAAATTTTTACTGATTTTGAAAATATTTTTCGAAAGTTTCAAATTTTTTTAAAAAGTTTGGAAATTATGAAAATTTTTGGAAGCTTTGAAAACTTTAAAATCTTTTTAATTATAACAATTTTTGGAAGCTTTGAAAAATTTTAAATATTTTATAAATTGTAAATTTTTTAAGTTTCAAATTTTTTTAAAAAGTTTAGAAATCATTAGAATTCTTGGAAATTTTAAAAACTTTAAAAACCTTTGAAATTATTAAAATTTTTAGAAATTGTAAAAAAGTTTGAGTATTTTGGGAATTTTGAACAACTTTAGAAATTTTTTGAAAGTTTTAAATTTCTCTGAAAGTTTAAAAATTTTTTTAATTTTTGTAAAATTTTGAATATTTTGGACATTTTTAACAATTTTGAAAATTTTTTGAGTTTAAAATTTTTTTTAAAAGTGAAAATTATTGAAATTTTTGGAAAATTTTGAGAAATTTTGAAAACTTTAAAAATCTTTTAAATCATTAAAATTTTTGGAAATTTTAAGAAAGTTTGAATATCTCGGAAATTTTGAACAATTTTGGAAATTTTTTGAAAGTTTTAAATTTTTTAAAGAAGTTTAAAAATTATTGTAATTTTTCAGAAAATTTTAAATATTTTGGAAATTTGAAATATTTTAGAAATTCTGAACAATTTTGGGAATTTCTTAAAAGTTCCAAATTTTTTCAAAAAGGTCGAAAATTATTAAAATTTTTGCAAATTTGTAACAATTTTGGAAATTTCTTGAAAGTTTAAATTTTGTTTTAAAGTTTGAAAATTATTAAAATTTTTAGAAAATTTTGACATTTTTTTGAGTTTAAAAATTTTATAAATTATTCAAATCTTTCGAAATTAAAAAAAATTTTGAATATTCTGTAAATTTTGAACAAATCAGTAAATTTTTTGAATTATTAAAATTTTGAGAAACTGAAAACTTAAAAAAATCTGTTAAATTATTAAAATTTTTGGAAATTTAAAAAAAATTGAATATTTTGGAAATTTCAAACAATTTCGGAAATTTTCTCAAAGTTAAACATTTTTTAAGAAGTTTAAAAATTATTAAAATTTTTGGAAAATTCTGAATATTTTGAAAATTGAAGATATTTTGAAAATTTTGAAAATTTCGGAATTTTTTTTTAAAGTTTGGAAATTAATAAAATTTTTAGAAAATTTTGATTTTTTTTAAAGTAAAAAATTTTTGAAATTATTAAAATTTTTGAAAATTTCAAAGAAGTTTAAAATTTTGAAAACTTTTGAAAATATTGATAATTTTTTAAAATTTTGTTAAAAAGTTTTAAAAATTTTGGAAATTTTGACAAAGTATGAATATTTTAGAAATTTGTTCACAATTATGGAAATTTTTTAAAAGTTTCAAATTTTTCTAAAAAGTTTAGAAATCATTGAAATTTTTGGAAAATTTTGACAATTTTAAACAATATTGATAATTTTTTGAAATTTTGTTGAAAAGTTTGAAAAATTTTGAAAATCTGGGAAACTTTTGAAAGTTTTTTAAATTTACAGATCTTTTAAATTGTTTAAATTTTTGGAAATTAAAAAAAAGTTTGAAAATTTTGGAAATTTTAACCAATTTATAAATTTTTTTTTAAGTTTCAAATTTTTTAAAAAGTTTGAAAATTATCAAAATATTTGAAAAATTTGCAATATTTTAGAAATTTTGAACGATTTTGAAAATTTTTTTCAAGTTTCAAATTTTTTCAAAAAGTTTGTAAATTATTAAAATTTTTGGAAAAACTTTTGGAAATATTATAATTTTTTGAAATTCTGTTGAAAAGTTTGAAAAATTTTGGAAATTTTTTAAAGTTTAAAGATCTTTTAAATTGTTAAAATTTTAAAAATCTTAAAAAAGTTTGAATATCTTGGAAATTTTGAACAATTTTTGAAATTTTACGAAAGTTTCAAATATTTAAAAAAAATTAGGAAATCACTAAAATTTTTAGAAAATTTGTAATGTTTTGGAAATTTTGAACAATTCTGAATTTTTTTTTAAGTTTTACATTTTTTTAAAAAGTTTGGAAATTATTAAAATTTTTTGGAATTTTGAAAACTTTTGGAAATATTGATAACTTTTGAAATTTAAATTATTTAAATTTTAGGGAATTTAAAAAAAGTTTGAATATTTTGGAAATTCTAAACTCAAAAAAGGCAGTAAAATGAAACATCACTGCGATTATTTTATCATAAAAAGAGTCAAAGAGAAGCGAATCCAAGTTGATGCATGTGGATGCAGGTAAAAGAAAAAATCGGGCGCGACCAGCCGCACTGGGATCCAACGTGAAAAGAAACAATCGACGTCGATTTCGCGCTGGAGAAAAGATTTTGCTATTGATTCCGTTCGGCAGAATCGATTTTCAAGAATCGGTACTCGAGTGCTAGGAATCGATTCCTTTGAAGAATCGGAATCGATTCCGGTATCCCTAAACAGGCTGTGCAATATGCTACTTCGCACGTAATTTTAAAGCACATCAAGTCCAACTTTCGATGCAAGTGTTATGAAAACTATATTGTCAGTAAATCATAAATTCATTTTCAACAATATACATGATTTTTATAGGTTCAGAATCCAAAATTTCTCTTGATGAATTTTGTAACAGAGCTGGAAGAACTGGATGATGAACCAACTGCAGTACCAGGATTATTCCGAGGATTAGTCCGAGGATTATTTCGGGCTTCTCTAATGCAGTTAAGGCATCTTAAATACATCGTTTCGCACAATTTACAGTTATTTTCCTCGGCAGCCACACCGCATCCAGGGCAATCATTGCGAAAATGAGGGTGATCCATGTCAGGATAATGCATGCCAGTAGTAATCATGCCAGGATGATCACGTATGTTGCAACTAGGGCACATATTGACATCGAGAGTCGTATCAGGGATCTTTTCTTGATTGCATGTAGGGCATTTACCGCCTTCCATTTTTCTAAAACATTGCTGGCACTCAACGCCATAGCTATTCGGGACTCTTCCCTTTTTAGATTCTTTATTCAGCAACGGCTGATACATCTGCGAACTTAATTCTGCAACAAGAAAATAGAAATTTATGAATTTTTGAGAGTCGAACAAAATAAAGCTTCTGAACACTCTAAAAAAATTGTGTGTTATTTTAAATCGTACTACGTTGGAAACTAATTGATTTATATAATACGTAATGAATTAACAAATTGCATGAATAGAAGAGACTCTTGCGTAAAAAAACGGAAGTCACTGAAAAAAACACACTGTGTAGAAATTCAGAACGACGTGCAGGCAAAAACATTGTGCTACAAATCTTGCTGAAGTTATGTGAACATTGTAGTTCACTTATTTGTGGCTAACCTAAAACTGTAAATTGTCCGTCTCATGCGTCTCATATAATGAGAAATGTCTTGTATAAAAACGGAGGTGGAATAACTAAACACTCAGAAATATATTTTTTTATAAAAACCGTAAAAAAAACTATCATGAAAAAAGTAAGAATAACGCGTCCTTTGTTTGCCGTCCTAGCCGCTTGCCTGCTGACTTGCTGCTGGTTGCTTGAGTGCTCGCCACTTCGGGTTTTTCCGCGGTTTGTCGTTCAGGCGCGGAACGCGTCGCCGTCAGTGGCAATAACATACTGCATGTAATTTTGCTCTTTATCAAGCACTTCTATATTCCGTCGATTTAAATCACACAGAAGAATGGTAAATGCGCTCTTACTTGTAAATTTACAGTATCATGTAAATGTAATGCTCTATGTATCTTTACGACGTAATATATAGGTCAAATAGTTTCCAGTGTAATACGCTGCAATTTCAGATGTCGACCGTCAAAGTACCGCGGTCACGATTTTATCACAATGTTTATTTCAGTATTATTATTGCACAATGTTAATTGGTATTGAGGTCTTGTTAACTTATAACTTCATTTACAGTCAAGTTCTAAAAGTCTGATAGGTTAAATTACGGTGGAACGTGATTTTCAATATAACTTTTTTTAGAGTGTAATAATCTTTTATATTTGAAATAATTTAAAAGAATTCGATCATAAGACCTTGAGCAATTCATGTTAAATTGAAAAAATTCACTTCATTTTTATTATATTATATAAATTTATATGAACTCTTTAAGTTTGAAATGAGGTGAGAAAAATGTATGGGAATTTAAACGGATTTCATGGAATGCCTAGGAATTTAAGGTGATTTCAAGAGAGTTCAAAGCGAATAAAACAAAAGCGTACTAAACTTTGTAAAAAATCTATTAATTTGAGTTGAATTATAATAAAAGTAACAATAATTAAAAGATTATAAAAAGAGCCCAAAGAGGGTCAAAAATATGCAGAGGGCCTAAAATATACATAAAGCCCGAAAAAGACATAGGATCCGAAATAAAAAATAGGTACTAAAATTGAAATAAGACCCAAAATTGATAAAGGGCCCAAAAAATTAGCACTTAAAGCTACAAAGCCCTTCCTTGGAGGCACTTAACGCTTATTTAGGCTAATTTTTATAAATAGCTTAAAGTTTTAGTAATCCTTAAAAATTTGTTTTAATCCATTGAAAATTCTGAAATCTCCTAAATGTTCCTTGAAATTTAAAGAAAATCCCAATACATTTGAAATGTTCTGAAATTTCTTTAAACTTTCTCAACATCTTAAAAATTACTAGGAATTTTTAAAAAAGAGAGGGGAAAAAGGGAAATACGAAAAGGCAAAGGGGATGGAAAGGGAAAAGAAAAAGATAAAAGGAAACAAGGAAGTCCCGAAAAAGTTACACTTGAAAAATGAGAAGGAATTTTTTTATAATTTTATAAAATCTTTAAAGTCCTTCGCGACCACTCAAAATTATTTAAATCTATAAAAAATACCAAACTATTTTTTAAATATTTTAAAATTGTTTTAAGTCCATGGACAATTCCAAAAGCAATGGGGAAGGAAAAAGGAGAAAGGAAAGTGGAAAACGGAAAAAAGAAAGGGGAAAAGGGGAAAGAGAACAGGAAAAGTGTGAAAGTGAAAGAGAGACACAGAGAAATTTTTTGTTCCAGACCCTGTTTGGTCTTACGGTCGTACGGTCGGTCGTTTTTTCAGATTCAATCATGTCCCAAAAGAAGCTTTACTTAAAAAATTATTAGAAAATTTTAAAAATGATCTAAAATCTTGAAAATTTTTTGATATCACTTTGAATGATTGAAATCTTTAAAAATACCCAACTATATTGTGAATACTTTGAATTATTTTAAAATGAATTAAAAATTTTAAATGCAGTTAAATATTTCTTGGAATTAAAAAAAAATTCCTAATACATGTATAATCTTCTCATATCCTTTCAAATTTTTTTAAGATTTTAAAAATTACTAGGAATTTTTTTAAAATGAAAAGGGGAAAAGAGACATAAGTAAAAAGCAAAAAGACAAAGGGGAGTAGGAAAGGGGACAGAGAAAAGGTGAAGGAAAGAGGTAAAAGAATGAAAGGGAAAGGGAAAGGAGAAAAGTAAAAAAGGAAAAAAAAACGTCAATAGGAAAAGGTAAAGAGGAAAGAGGAAATGGGAAAGGGCAAAATGAGTAAAGTTTCACATCAGAAAGAACTAGCAATTTGAAAAAATTGACTAACATTTCAAAAATTCTTAAAAATAACTTTTAAAAATTACCTACAATTTTTAAAAGGGAAAAGAAAACAAGCAAAAAGGCTAAGGGGAAAGGAGTGAGGTGAAAGAGAAACTAAAAGAGGAGTTTGTAAAGAGGAAACGGAAAAGGGACAAGAGAAAAAGAAAAACGGAAAAGGAAAAGGGGAAAGGTGAAGGAGAAAGAAAAAAGGAAAATAAGAAAGGAAAGAGGAAAGGTAAGAGTGAGACGGAGAGATATCTCAATTGAGAACCTGCCCGGTTGTATATTTGTACAGTCTCACTTCAAAAATTACTATGAATTAAAAAAAATATCTAGAATTTAAAAAATTCTTTGGAATCACTTAAAATTATTTAAAGTCATACAAAATACCTAACTATTGTCTGAATCCTTTCAAATATTTTTGAATCGATTAAAAAGTTTAAATGCTTTTAAAAGTTCCTTGGAATTAAGAAAAGAAATAAAATATTGAAGATCTTGAAAATTACAACGGATACTTAAAACGAGAAAGGGAAAAAGAAAAATAGCGAAAAGGCAAAGGGGAGGAAGAAACGAGAAAGAGAAGAGAAAGAAAAAGGAAAAAAGGGAAAATAGAACAAGAAAGTGTAAAAGTAAGAGCCCCAAAAAAATTTTCACTTCAGAAATTACTAGGAATTAAAAATTATTTCCTAAAATCTTGAAAATCTTTTTGGATTACTTGAAATTATTTAAACTCATACAAAATACTCAACTATAGTTTGAATCCTTTAAAATCTTTTTGAATCCGTTGGAAAATTTTTAAAGATTTCAAAAGTTCCTTGGGATTAAACAAAAATAATTATTAAAGGTCTTAAAAATTACGAGGAATTTTCAAAAGGGGAAATGTGGGAAAGAAAAAAGCGAAAAGGCAAAGAGGAGGAAGACACGAGAAAGGAAAGAAAAAGAAAAAAGGAAAATAGAACAGGAAAGTGTAAAAGTAAGAGCCAAAAAAAAAGTTGGACTTTAAATATTAATAGGAAATTGAAAAAATTCCTTAAAATCTTGAAAATGCTTTGGAATCACTTTTAATTATTGACATATGTAAGATATACACAACTATATTTTGAATCCTTTAAAATCTTTTTAAATCCATTGGAAATTTTAGAAGGTCTTGAAAGTCTCTTAAAATTGAAAAAAAAAACCTAAATACATTTGCAATCTTCTAATATCCCTTCAAAGTTTTTTAAGATCTTAAAAAATACTAAGAATTTCTAAAAAGGTAAAGGAAAAAGAAAAAAAGGGAAAAAGGGATACATGTATGAAGGGAAAATACAAAGGGTAAGGGCAACGGAAAATGGAAAAGGGAAAGGAAAAAATGAAAAAAGGTGGAAAGGGAAAGGAAAAAAAACAGGAAAAGTGAAAAGGTAAAAGGGAAAAAAGTATAAGAGAAAGGGGAAAAAGGAGAAATAAGAAGGGAAAAAAGGAAAAGGGAAAGAAAAAACGGTAAGGAGAATAGGGAAAAAAGAAAATGGAAAAGAAAATAGAGAAGGCGAAAAGGTAAGAGGGAGACAAAAGGATTCAGACGTTGCCCGGTCGGACGGTCGTACTGTTGGTCGTTTTTTAAAAAAAATTCTTTTCTCCAAAAAAGTTTCACTTTAAAAATTACTAGAAATATGTAAAAATTTCCTGAAATCAGCAAAATCCTTTGGAATAACTTTAATGTATAGACATCTATAAGAAGTAACCAACTGTATTTTCAATCCTTTAACATCTGCTAAAATCCATTCAAAATTTTAAAAGCTTTAAAAATTCTTTAGAATTGAGAAAATATGCATTTGGAACTTTCTGATATCCCTTAAAACTTTTTTAAGACCTTAATAAAGGATAAAAGAGAAAGAGGAAATAAGAAAAGGGGAAAGGGAAGAAATAAAAAAGAATGGGAAGGGGAAACAGGAACAGCAAAAATTAAAATTGGGAAAGGGAAAAGCGAAAAGAAAATAGGATAAGTAAATAAGTGAAAGAGGAGGAGGGAAAGAGAGATTTCTCGATCCAGACAGTGCCTGCTCGAAATAGGAAAGGGGAAATGAGAAATAGGAAGGGGAAATGGGAAATGGAAAAGGGGAAACGAAAAAAGGAATAGAGAAAAGGAAAATTAAAAAGGCGTAAGGGGGAACGAAACAGGGAAAGTAGAAAAGTAAGAGAGAGACAGAGAGATTTGTTGATCCAGACCCTGCCTGGTTGAAATGGGAAATAGAAAAAAAGAAATGGGAAATTTGAAAGGAAAAATGAAAATGGAAAATGGGAAAAGGGCAAAGAAAAACGGAATAGAGAAAAGGGACAATTAAAAAGGGTGAAGGGGAAAGGAAACAGGGAAATTGGAAAAGTAAGAGAGAGACAAAGAGATTTCTCGAACAAGACCCTGCCTGGTCGAAAGGGGAAACGAAAGACAAAATAGGGTAAAGGCAAAATTAAAAAGCGAAAAGGGGAAAGGAAACAGGGAAAGTGGAAAAGTAAGGGAGAGAAAGAGAGATTTATCGATCCAGACCCTGCCTGATCGAAAGGGTAAATAGGAAAGGGAAAGGGGGAATGGGAAAGAGGAAACGAAAAACGGAATAGGGAAACGGAAAAATTGAAAAGGGGAAAGGAAACAGGGAAAGTAAAAAAGTAAGAAAGAGACAGAGAGATTTCTCGATCCAGGCGCTGCCTGACCGAAATAAGAAAGAGGGAATAGAAAATGGAAATGGGGAATGTGGAATAGAAAAGAGGGAACCAAAAAAGGAATAGAGGAAAGGGAGAATTAAAAAAAAAGGGGAAGGAAACAGGAAAAGTTGAAAAGTAAGAAATAGACAAAGAGATTCCTTGATCCAGGCCCTGCCTGGTCGAAAGGGAAGACGAAAAAAGGAAAAAGGGAGAGAGAAAATTAAAAAGGAAAGAGGGGAAAGACACAGGGAAAGTGGAAAAGTACAAGAGAGACAAAGATCTTTCTTGATACAGACCCTGCCTGGTCGAAAGTGGAAAGAGGAAAGGGGGAATGGCAAAGAAGAAACAAAAACGAAATAAAGAAAAGGGAAAATTAAAAAAAAGCAGGGAAAATACACAGGGAAAGTGCAAAAGTAGAAGAGAGACAAAGAGCTTTCTTGATCCAGACCCTGCCTGGTCGAAAGGGTAAAGAGGAAAGGGGGAACGGCAAAGGAGAAACAAAAACGAAATAGGGAAAAGAGAAAATTAAAAAAGGAAAAGGGGAAAGGAAACAGGGACAGTGGTGAAGTAAGAAAGAGACAGAGAGATTTCTCGATCCAGACCCTGCCTGTTGGTACGGTCGTTAGTTTTTCTTCAATTCACTCGCGTCCCAAAAGAAGTTTCACTTTAAAAATTACTAGGATTTGTTTTAATTTTCTAAAATCTTAAAAATTTTTTGGCATCACTTTAAATGATTTAAATCTATAAAAAACACTAAACTATATTTAGAATCCCATAAAATCTTTTTACGTTTATTGAAAATTTTGTAAGCTTATAAAAGTTCCTTGGAATTAAAAAAAACCCTAAATATATTTAAAATCTTGAAAATCTTTTGGAGATACTATAAATGATTAAAAAAAATACCCAAGTATATATTTAAAATATTTAAAAATCTTTTGAAATCCCGCAAGATTTTGTAAATCGCTTAAAAATTCTTCGCGATTTTAAAAAATAGAAGATCTTTAAAAAATGGTATATTCCTTAGAATTGTAAAAATCCTTAGAATTCTTTCAAAATTTCTTGGGAAAATTTTTAAAAATCCTCAAACCTAATGGGTTCAATAAAATTGTTGGTATTTTACGGAAATCTAGTTAAGTTATTTTTTTTAAAGCCCTGAAATATATAAAATCCTTGAAAATATTTTTAAATCCCTTTGAACTTTTCACACCTCTTGAAAATTCCTTGGAACTTTTAAGATACCCTACAATCTTCCAAATCCTTTGGAATCGGCACTTTGTCCTATCAAAGTAATAATGATAATTACAATTTTTTAATTTATATTACACTTACGAATCAAACTGAGGAAAATCGCAACGAGAGCACATACGAAGAATTTCATTTTTCTAACGAGATAAAACTTAGACTTCTTAAACTGCGTTTTTTAAAATCTGCTCACTAATTAATACACTAATTTATGTACATATCAGTATTCTTACCGCTGTTCCATTGTTTATCAGAAAATACTGGAAAGCGAGAGATGACTATTATTACTGTGTTGATGAAATACCTACACTTATATTTCACAAATATCTAGTTCAAACGAAACGCACACAGATTTAAGCACACAAAAAGTGTGGCAACCCAGACTTTTTTTTATTTATGAAGTCTAGAGTTTTGCAAACAGTCCAAATGAAAAAACAGTCTGATGAAAAAAACGAAAACAAAACTAAAATCCTACCTGGGATACTTCAAAGGGTATTTTTCCAAAATATGTTCTCAAAACATTGAAAATAGGGTTATTTTTACTAAAATAGGGTAATGAATTCTTTTATATAAAATCATTGTATAGGTACCATGAAGAATTTAATATAAAATGTTTAATCTTTATCCAAAAAATATTGATTTTCTAGGACAAAAAATAAATTTTTAACGGAAGAGTTGCTCCAACGATTTTTTTACTTCAACCTATTTTTTAGTCGGCAGTCGAGCACTGATTTACGTAGACCCATGGTCGCATTGTTCATCAGTAAATATGAAAAAGCGAGAGAGGATTTTCAATGTGTTGAAATATTTATATTTCATACATTTTCGAATACCAAGCGATCCACAGTGCGTTTATTGGATTTTAAATTATATCGGTAACGCAGGTTCCTACTTGTCTCGCGCATTTGCGATTAAGGCCGCTAGGTGGAGCATAAATTAAGTAAAGTTGTGCAAAATTGTTGCGGACTCACAGTGGTACGGGGACTTGTCAATCGCCAACTTGGAACGTCATAACACGTGTCAGCACGCCAGAATATTTGATGATTTTGAGTATGTTTTATATTAAAAAAGAGTGTTTATTTAAAAATGTTTGCTCCTCGTCATGTTAACTTGTAAAGTATGGTGTTGACTCTTCTTTTGTCATAAAACTTTCGCTGTACATATTTTATGAGGTTTGAACATCCATGCTAATCTCGAAATGTATTGCGTAAGAAGAAATTTGTATTTCATTTTTATAAAATTGTAGTATAAAGAAGATCATTATCTTCAAATATTTTTGTGACAGTGTGACCCGTTTGCGATGTGACGTAAGGCTATACCTTTTCAATAAATTTATGCTCCACCTAGCGGCCTTAATCGCAAATGCGCGAGACAAGTAGGAACCTGCATTACCGATATCATTAAAAAATCAATAAGCGCCAAATTCAAATTAAATTACGAAAATCGCAAACACTAGAAAAGAAAAAACCTGAATATTCGAAAATGAGCAAACACTTTAGAACAGGAAATCAAACTTAAAACCTTTGAAAAGAAAAATTACAAAATACCGGAACGAATGCAGGAAAGCGAGAATACTGAGAATAAACCGAATAACTAAATCGTAGATCGGGAAAGAAAACAAAAGAGAAACTCAAAACGCATTAATCTTTGTGTCTCAAGGACACTTTCAACTTTCCAGAAATTTCTCATAGATAACTATTCAAGTCCTTGCAGCAAGTATAAAAAACAAAACCTGTGACTGGAAATGGGAAAACAGTAATACATTATTATCAAATAGAAAACTATTTTTCGCTCAAACATTGTAGGTGTGTGACTCAAGAACTTGAATTAATTTGTAAACTGTAACTCATCGAATATGCAAATTCCAAACTGATTATTGCAAATAAAATAAACCAGTGTTTTTACGAGTGGAAATAACAAAAGCTTTTATTGTTTCGACCTTTTCCCTGTGTACATTTTATTTCCAGAAGAACACCTTACGTTCTAAAACAGCAAACGAACCAGGAAATTAAATTATCTTCGAGGAGGAATAATCAACTTTCAAATTTGCCGCGATCAAGGCAAACTAGAATTTCTCTTCATCGACCGTCTTCTGGAAAGCGCGGCAAGAGGCTCCAGATTCAATTGGAATTTTCTTATAAATAATCGGAAGTTGAATACAAATTTTTAGATACCTTATCGTAAAATACAAAAACACGAAAAAAAATTTCAGGAATCAGAAACTTCATGTTACAGAACATAAATTATATACAAGCTACAAATCACACAAGATTGACATATATGATGCAATACTCTCTCTCTATCCTGAAGTAAGGTTATGTTTACTTAAACTTCTACGCAGCACAAAATACTAGGTCAGACAACTAGGTCAGACAACAGAATTTATTCGACTGCAGATCCTGGAATGTAACAATATTTAAATAATGATTTTTCTCTAATGTAAATTACACTCAAAATTAAAAAAATAATGCATGAAGTAAGAAATAAAAAATATGATTAAAGGGAAAGGGGGGAGGGAGAGGTCTGATCAGTGCAATGTAGTTCATTCTATTCCCGCTTTGAGTCGCATTTGCGTGACAAAAAAAGTTGAATTGAATCTTTGTTCAAACAGAGACAGTTTATTCTACAAAACATAAATTTGAACCAAATTTTTAAACTGTCAAGCAAAAGTGACGAATTTCCGTCAACATAGTTAATCTTTTAGCAAATAGTTAAATTTCAATCCACTAAGCTGAATTTTCAACCAAATGAACTAGTTTTCCAACAAAAAATGATTTTTGCATATCAATTTCGGTAAATAAATAAAAAAGGGGAGTTATTTTAAAAAATGGTTCAAAGCATTGTAGTAGGACTTTGTAAACCCTAAAATTGCTCCAAAATATTTTCGTCGTATTTCGCGCCGTTTAGCTCGAAATTTAAATTTTTTATTTTTTCAACAGCATTTACCATAAATAAAATCGAAATGACAAGCCAAATTAAAAAATGGTTTAAAGAAAAATTCTAGAGCATTTTAAAAGCTATAATTGCTTTTAAGGTTTTTTTTCGCATTTTGCGTCGTTTTGTTCAAAAATTGAATTTTCTATTTTTTTATAGTATTTTCAATAAATGAAACCAAAATGGTTTTAAAAAATTCAATAGGCTTCTTGAAAAGCAATACTTACTCCTTTAGTCTTTTTCCAATATTTTGCTTCGTTCAGCTCAAAATTGAAATTTTTGATTTTTTGCGTAGTAAAAAGAGATTTGACTTTTAGCCCAAGAAATGAGTTTTAAACAAAAAGACAATTTTTGAAAAAAAACAACAGAAATGGACTTTTAAAAAATAGTCTGAATTTTTAACCAAATAGTGGAATTTTTAACTTATAAAGAACTAATTTCTATCGTAAACGAAATAGTTAAATTTTTAGGTAAAAAAACTTTTTTTTAACAAAATAGCTGAATCCTGCAACAAATAGCGCAATTAAAAAAAAGAATTTTTAATAAAATGCATAAATTTTTACCCAAATAGTTAAATTTTCAACTTATTAAGAATAAATGTCTAAAAAAATGAAAGTTTTAGATACTAAATGAATTAAAAAAAAAAATTGAATTATGAACCAAATAGAGAGATTTTAACCCAAAAAAACTGTTTTAAGCGAAAATGAAAAGCTTAAATTGTGTTATTATAAAAATTAATTTTTAACAAAAAAAAAGAATTATCAACAAAAAGAAACGAACTACGAACAAGATGAATTTTCTAACAAAAAATACTAATTTTCAATAAAATACATGAATTGTTCACCAAACAGTTAAGCATTTAACTTATAAAGAATAAATCTCTGAAAAAAAGGAAATAGTGAAAATTTTAGATGAACAAATAAACTAAGAAAAAAATTAAATCCTGCACTAAATAGAGGTATTTTAAACTAGAGAAATTTTTTTTTAACCAAAAATAGAAAATTAAAATTTTTATTTAAAAGAATTAATTTATAATAAAAAACGAATTATCAACAAAAGGGAACAAAATTTCAACAAACAAGGTTGATTTTTTAACAAAAAATATCAAATTTCAATAAAATACGTTCATTTTTCACCAAATAGTTGAATTTTCAACTTATATATAATAATTTTCTAACAGAAAACAAAACAGTGAAAGCTTTGGATGACGAAACAAATTTTTAATAAAATAATTAAATCCTGCACCAAACGGAGAAATTTTAAACTAAAAAAATTTATAACCGAAAATAGAAAAATTAATTTTCTAATTTGAAAAATTAATTTCCAAACATAAAAAATTAATTTTCGCCAAAAAAATGAATTTTTAACAAGCAAGATTGATTTTCTAACCAAAAATATAAATTTTTATTAAAATCAATTAATTTTGCACCCAACAGTTGAATTTGCAACTTATATAGAATAAATCGCTAACTGGAAAGGAAATAGCGAAATTTTTAGTAAAAAAAAACAACAAATTTTTAACGAAATAATTAAACCCTGGACCAAATATTTTAACAAATTTTAATAAAATTTTTGTTTTGAACAATATCACACTGAAATTTTTAGTGTAAAAAATTACTTTTCAACAAGAAAAAGAATTTCTAATATACAAGATTAGTTTTCTAACGGAAAGGACGAATTTTTAAAATTATATAACAATTCTTAACAATATTGTTGAATTTTAAAGCCAAAAGGTTGAAAAAAAAACAATTTAATTTTCAACCAGAAAATATGATTTTTTTCCAAGAAAATTAATTTTTTATCAGATACATAAATTTTCATTAAAGTTGTTTAATTTTTTATAAAATAGTTTAATTTTCAACTAAGAATATAAATTTTTAACAATAAAGTTGATTTTTAACCTAAAAGTTTCATTTTGTACTCGATTATTAAATTTTTAGGACAAAAAGATTAACTTCCTAAAAAAAATTAAACACTCAAATATATTATTCTATACAACATTTATATTTCGACCCGGAAATATGAATTTTCATCTAAAATATTAAATTTTTAATAACAAAATTTGAATTATTTAAAAAGTGGCTTGACTTTAAATTTTTTTTAGTTAAGGGTACTTTTACGCATTAATTCTCGTTAATATTCGAATTAACAGTGTTCTGCGATAATTATAAAATAATTATTTTGCATGATATTATTAATTTCTAAAACTGGTACAATAAAATAATTGAAAATTGATGCAGGAACGTAATTAAGTCATCGATTTTATTGAAATTAATTATTTTTTCAGAAAATAGTTTTATTTTCAACCCGACACTTAAACTTAGACTTTAAACCAAATAGTTGTATTGTTACCAAAAAATATGGTATATACAGAGATATAAATTTGCAAACAAAAAAAAGTATTTTTCACCAGTTAATTGAATTTTTTACACGAAAATAAGAATTTTTAACAAGAAAGTTAATTTTTAACAATGAAGTTAATTTTTATCTACATACGTTAATTTTCTACCAAATTTTTAAATTTTCAAGCCAACAAAAGCGAATTTTCTACAAAGAAGTTCAATATTCAAACCAAAAATATAAATTCTTAACGAAATCTGCAATACTTGAAATTAAAAAAAAAAATTTCAATTTAAAATATAAAGTTTGAACCAAAAATAGAATAGTTTTATTTGACTTCCGCTTCCAGCATGAAAGTGTTTGGTAGCGGTATTTGTATGGAGCTGATTTTGGTAAACTGCAGTGAGATTTGAGGTGAGTTAATGGTCAGAGTGTGAAGAAAGGGTTTGTGATTAAAAGATTGCGTGTTCAAAATAATAGAAGTAAAAAAGTGAATGATATTGTGAGCGATTGAGTTTGTTTTGTGTGGCCTGAGAGGTTAGGTTGGTGTGTTTCCCGCAAAATGAAGGGCAGGTAGACCAGTGCAGCCCAGTTGCAAAGACAGGGCAGGATAGGTAGAGAGAAGCACGAAAGAATTTAGGGTAGCAGGGTGCGGTAGTACAGTGGCGACAGAAGTTACGCAAGTTACGTAGGTCATGTAAGAAACGGAGGTCATGTAAACCCTTAAAGACACATTATGAATGAAGAAAATTAGTTTTATTTTCACTTAAGGAAAACTGGTTGAATTTTTTTAAGGGAAATATAAATTATTCAATAAGAAGATTGATTTTGTCCAAAAAGACGAATTTTTAACAGAAAGATTAATTTTTAACTAAAAAATATTAATTCTTAATCAAATAGTTGAATTCCTTACGAAAAAAGATTAATTTTCAACTAAAAATGTGATAGTTAAATTTGCTGTTGAAAAAAAGGTAACTTTCAACCAAAAATAAAACGAATTTTGATCGAAATAGTTCAGTTTTCTACCAAAGAGATGAATCTTCATCCAAAAACATTAATTTGTAACAAAGTAGTTGAATTGTGAACAAAGTTTTTGAATTTTAAATTTAAATAAATATTTTCAACAATAGTTTCATTTTCGGCAAAATAAGTAAATATTCAATCATATGGTAGAATTTTTAATTAAAGCAAAAATTAAAACGAAAAATCCGTTTCCTTTTTCTCTCAAATTCTTCGCAACTTCATTTTGACAATTTTTTTCACATCCATTCTTTCACTTTTTCTTATTTGCTTTTCTAGCCCCCTTCAAATCCTTCATCCACTCTTCCCCTAATCTATCCTCTCCTAGAATTTTTACCACATTCTCTTGTCAACTTCCTTTATCTTCTATTCCTCTCCTACATTCTTTCCATACGTGCTTCTATGTTTCCCTTTGCCCATTCACAGATTCTGCGCTTTCTATTCTCTTTCTTTGCCCAGTATATCCCTTCCCTTACCTCGTTTCCCAATCTAAATCTTGCTAATCTTGTCCACTTTTCCTCTCCCCATCCCTTTTCTAAATACTTTGGTACTCCTTCCTTTTTTTTTAATTTTTATACCATTTATCATATCAAAGCTTCCTCAACCATCCCTCATCTTGCTGTTAATTGTCTCTCCCTATCCTATTTTTCCAATTCTTCATAGTCTACTTCAGTCGCGTCTTCTTTATCTCTATCATTAAACAGCTCCCTCCCTTTTTCCACCTTAATAATTCCATTGCCCTCTTTCTCCTTTCCCGTACCTCTATCAAACACTTTCTCGCTAACTTCCCCCCTTTCCTTCCCTGAGCTACGTCTTAAATTATTATGCTCTCTTTCCCGCTCTAGTACTTAATTTATCCCTTTGTGCTTCTTTCCTTACCATATATCCTGGCGTCCTTCAGTCTACTCCTAACGTCCACCTCATATATCTTTTTTGCAAACTCTCAATCTTTTTCCTTTCTTTCCATTCCCATATCTCCGCTCCGTAACCGAATGCTGGACATACTAGCGTATCAAATAGCCACATTCTACTTTTTCAATTTTTCAACCTTCTTTTTCCTATACCCCGTATCTGTCTCATTACTTCTGCTGCTTTTTTATCCTTCTTCTTATGTGTGCTCTATGGTCTCCATTTGTTTTTAAAGTATATCCCAGACATTTAAACTCTTTCACTTCTTCTAACTTTATTTTTTTTCCATCTCCCAGTCCATTCTTTCTTTCTCCTCCTTTTCTGAACCTCATTAACTTTGTCTTTTCTACATTTAAATTTAACTTTTCCCCATCTAGGTATTTCTTTAATCCTGTAATAAAGCCCACAATCCCTTCTTCATCCTCTGCCATCAAAACAATAGCGTCCGCGTATGCCAGTGTATATATCTTTTTGTTCCCTATCCTGACTCCTCCCCATCCTTTTCTCTTCATTTCTTCTTCTAAGTCTGATATTAATATATTAAATAAAAGTGGGCTCAGAGGACAT
>JAUELO010099508.1:0-17876 GCA_032357855.1 Amphibolips quercusostensackenii | reverse complement strand
ATCATTAATTAACTACAGTGACTTTAGTATTCGAACTAATTACTAATTCAGTTTAAGTAACTAATTTCTTAGTTAATACAAATAAACAAAGTAATGCAAAGATATTCCAACAGCCGATCTCAGTTTCCCAGGGCCTAAATGTATTTTTTTTCAGTTAAATTATATTGTTTAATTAGTTAAACTACAGCTTAAGTGGTGAGACTAAGAATTTAGTAAAAAAAAACTAATTTCGTAGTTAATTTAACTTGAAAAAGTATTACAAAATTATACCAAGTACTTGTCTTTGTTCCCTATTGCCCTAATATATATTTTTTATTGTTAGTTAACTAAGGTATTTTAAGTAGTCAAACTAACTAAGAATTTAGTAAAAAAAAACTAATTTCTTAGGTAATGCAACTAAAAAGTAATAAAAAGTTATTTCAACTATTCGACAAAGTTCCCTCTAGCCTAAATGTATTTTTTGTATTGTCAACTAATGCATAATGCTTAGATAGTCAAATAAACTAAAAGTTTTGCAAAAATAACTAATTTGTTAGTTAATGCTCCTAAAAAAATAATTAGAAATTATTCCAACTACTAGCCTTAGTTCCTTATGGCCCTAAAAAATTTTTCTTATTGTTAGATAACTACAATGGTTTAAGTAGTAAAACTACTTACTTATTTAGTTCAAATAACTAATTCCTTAGTCAATACAACTCAAAAAAGTAATGCAAAGGTATTCCAACGGCTGGTCCCAGTTTCCCAGGGCCTAATTTAATTTTTTTTTTTTAGTTAAATTATATTGTTTATCTAGTAAAACTACCTGAAAATTTATTTTAAAAAACTTATTATTTAGTTAATGTCACTAAAAAAAGGATTAAGAAGTTAGTCCAACTACTCGTCTTAGTTCCCTATGGTGCTAAAGTATTTTTCTTGATGTAGGTTCACTAAATTGATTTTAGTAGTCAAACGAACTAAAAATTTAGTAAAAAAAACTAAGTTTTTAGTTTATGCTACTCAAAAAAGTAATATAAAGTTATACTAACTACTTTTCTTAGATCCCTTTTGCCTAAGTCTATTTTTTCATTGATAGTTAACTTAAATATTTTAAGTAGTCAAACTAACTAAGATTTTAGTGAAAAAAACTAATTTTTTAGTTAATACAACTCCTAAGTTTAATACAAGGTTATTCCAACTACTACTCTCTGTTTTCTGTGGCCGCAGTTTATTTTTCTTTTTGTTAATTAACTTATGTTCCTAAATTAGTCAAACTAAGTAAGATTGTAGTAAAAATAACTAATTTCTTAGGTAATCCAACTAAAAAAGTAATAAAAATTTATTTTACGTTCTTACAATTATTCCACTACATATCTTATTTCCACTTAGACCCAATGTATTTTTCTTACTTTTTAAAGTTTTTGTTAACTTTAGTGTCTTAAGCAGTTAAACTAATCAAGAATTTGAGTTCTACAATTTTTTGAAAATTTATTTTTTTTTGGTTAAGAATTTAATAGCTTTGTTGAAAATTCGTCTCTTTTGTTTGAATTCAACTGCTTTTTATTTTAAATTAACATCCTCTATGGTTGAAATATGTACTGTTCAACAACTCTTTTTTTTCGGTTGAAAATTGAAATTCTGGGTTAAAGGTTTAACTTATTTGTTAATTTTTTTAGCTTTATCATTCTAGTTGAAAACCTATCTCTTTGATTCAAAATTAAGTTTATTTTTTGTTTAAAATTATTTTTTTAAATTAATTTTTTGTTCCTTAAAAATTTATTTTTCACTTAAAGATTCAACTATTGTAGTTAGGAATTCATCGTTTTAATTGAAAATTTGTTTTCTTAATTGACGATTTAACTTTTTTATTAAAAATTCGTCTTTTTGGATAAAAATTTTAATGTTTTGGTAGAAAATTAACTTTTTGTCGAAAATTCATATATTGGTGTTAAAATATCAACTGAAACAATTTTTTGGTTGAAAATTCAACTATTTTTTCAAAAATTCGTCTTTTTGGTTTAAAATTTCACCTGCTGACATATCTATTGTTAAATTATCATTTAAAAATTCTTCTCTTCTCGGTTTTAAATCAATCTAATTCGTTGTAGGTGGAACCAGTTTGTTAAAAAATTGTTTTTTGTTGAAAATCCATATTTTTGGACAAAAGTTCAAGTATTTTGTTAAAAATTTAAATTTTTAATAGAAAATGCAACTACTTCTAAAAAAGTTGAACTTATTTCTCTTAAATTCATTATTTTGATTCAGTTTCATCTTATTGGTTTAACATTAAACTATTTTGTTTTAAAATCTTTTTTTTTTGTTTAAAATTAATTTCTTTAACTGATAATGAAACTTTTTTATTTTTGGTTTGAAATTTTTTATCTTTTTTGGTTAAAAATCCAACTGTTCCATTGAAAATTATCTTTTAAAAAAAAAATCTTATTCTAGGTTTCAAAATTTAAAGCGATTTACATATAATTCATCTTCTGGCTTTAAAGTTCAACAATTTGGATAATTTTGTTCTTTTATGACTAAAAAATATTTTTTTGGGCAACATTTATCTTTTTGATTGGAACATTCGTAATATTAGTTAAAAACTTATCTCTTTTATTGAAAAATGAACTATTTAGTTAAAAAATCATTTTTTTCTGAAATTAATTTTTTTAACTGAAACTGCAACTTTAATTTTTGTTGACATTTTTTTTTTAATGCAATTGTTTGGTCGAATATATATTTTTATGTTGAAAATCTATATTTTTTCTGTTCTAAAATTTAACTGTTTTACGAAAATTCGGTTTTCTGCTTCAAAGTTTAACAATTTGGATAATCTTTTTCTGTTTCCATTAAAAAATTAATATTTGTTGTAATTTTTTTTGTGGTTAAGAAATTCATTTTTTTGATCAAAATTCATCTGACCGGTGGAAAAGTAGCTTATTTTGTTGGAAATTTTGTTTTTGTTAAAAATAATTTTTTTTCTAACTGAAAATAAAACTTTTTATTTTTTGGGCAAAACTTTATACCCCTTTTTGTTAAAAATGCAAATGTTTAGTTAAAAGTAAAATTTATTGCTGAAAATTTATGTTTTCGGTTTTCAAATTCAACTAATTTACAGAAAATTTGTCCTTTGGTTTAAAAATTTAACAATTTTGATGATTTTTTTTCTTCTTTTACTGAAAAAATCTTTATTGGTAGAAAATTATTTTTTCTTTGTTGGAAAAATCATGATTTTAGTTAAAATTTTATATCACTGCTGGAAAAGTTAACTATTTTGTTGAAAAATAGTTGTTTTTTTAATGAAATTTAATTTCTTGAACTGAAAGTATGTATCATTTTTTCATTTTCTATCAAAAATTGATTTAAAATTAATTTTTTTATTTTGTTAAAAATGTACTCGCTCAGTGAAAAATAAACTTTTTGTTGATATTTCATATTTCAGGGTTCAAAATAAAAATGTTTTACAGAAAATTCTACTCTTGGATTCAATTTTTTGAAATTGAATTTTTTTTATTTTTTGACTGAATAATCTTTCTTTTCTGAAAATTAGTCGATTTCATTTTAAAAACCCTTTGTTTCAGGTAAAAATTCATCTCTCTGGTGAAAAATTTTTTAATTTTGTTTAAAAATTTTTTTTTGTCGAAATTTAATTTTTTTTAATAAAAATGTAATTCTTAATTACTGCTGGAGAATTTATCCAACATTTATCTCTTTTTTTATAAAAATGGAATTGTTCCGTTGAAAATAAACTTTGTTCTTGAGAATTCGTATTTTAGGTTTTAAAATTGTACTATTTTAAAGAAAATTCTTTTTTTGGCTTGAAAGTTCAACAATTTAGATAAATTCATTTTTTTACTGAGAAATATTTCTTTTTATATTTTGTTAAAAAATCTTTTCTATTTTTGTTTCAAAATTGAGTTTCTAATTTTTTTTCAAACCTAACTCTGTTTTTTGTTAGAAATGCAACTTTTCATTTCTTAAAAATTTGTCTGGTTAAAAAATTTATATCTTTGGTGAAAAATTGGACCATATTGTTAACTTTTTGTTTGTTTAAACTGGATTTTTTTTACTGAAACTTTAAATTCACAATTTTTTGTTGCAAATTATTCCTCATTTTTGGGTTGAAAGTTTAGCTATTTTTAAAAATTTATGTATATTATTGAAAATTTGTCTTCTTTGGTAGAAAATTAGTATTTATGTTTGAAAATTCGTCCTTTTAGTTTTAAAATCTATCATTTTTGGTAAAAATTTCATATTTTTGGTTGGAATATCAATTATTACATTTTTTCTTTAAAATTCATCTTTCGTAGGTTTATAAAATTCAATTATTTGATTAAAAATAAAACTATATTGTTGGCAATTAAATTCTTTTTTTATTTAAATGTAGCTATTTTTTCTAATTTGACTTTTTTTGTTGAAATATTGAAAATTCAACTTTCTTCTGAAAAATTCGTCTTTTCTGTTTGAAAAATTATGATGATGATTGTATGTAATATAAATATAATATGCTTAATATTATTATATTAATTTCAATTCAATTTAATATTTAAATAATAATTTAAATAATATTAATAATATTAAATTTATAATGATTTTAATGTATATTTATTTATTCAATATATACAAGATTTAAATAAAAGATTTTTGAACGAAATAGTTAAATGTTAAACCAATGAAGATAAGTAAATTTTTAATTATTATTCTTAATTCAATTTAATTTAATTTAAATCATAAATTCAATACTATGAATTAATTAATTAATATTAAATAATATTAATATCTAATTTATTATATTATTTCATAATAGAAAAAAAAACAAAAAAACAAACTATTTGGTTTAAAAGTAAATTGTTTTTAGCTAAAGTTTAATCTTTTTTTTTATTAAAAATCCTACCATTAGCTAAAAAATGTTAAAATTTTTCCTGAAATCTCACTATTTTACCAAAGAGTAATATTCTATGTGAGGAAGGTCATACTTTCTTGCTTAAATAAATATAAATTTTAAATTTTAATCTGAACTTACTTTATTCTGTTCATGAAAGATTTTGTGTTGAAAATCTTACAATATTAAAATGCTCCTTTTTAAATTTTAATGGTCAGCGAAAAATTAGGAGAAAGTCAGAAGATTTTAAAAATTAAGTTTTTTCGCCACCTTGGTAAACAAAATTGACAAATTACCAGAACATTTTTTTTTTTAGTTTGCAGCCATTATTATCGATCTATCAGTTCGGCCAATATCGAAAATTTTCTTCTGTTTTAGATCGCAAATTCACGTAATTGCGTATTTGCACAATATGAGGGAAAATTAAATTTTGAGCAAACGTCCACGTCACGCAATATACTGGTATACATGGCATTCCACCGTGTGTACGAGGTAGAGAAAATTAAAACATTAACGAAGTCGCAAACAATTGGTAACCGGTGCAATCACTGCGTGCCTGGTTTTAAATTTATATAGCGAGTTCTCGTTACAGGTGCATTGTCTAAATTTTGTTTAATTAAAATAAAACCGCTCGCGTTGGCAATTTTGTCCAGGCATGTGCAATTTTTAACCTATTTTTGTTATTCAAATAGTTGGATGACTCCGGAAAGCTTTTCACCTGGGGCGACTGCTAGTGAGATTGACCAGCGACCCGTGTCAAAGCGATATTGTAAAGCAGGGGAAACCTAGAAATCAGGAAAAATTTAGAGAATTTTATTGGTCAGTGATAGTCAAGGAAAAGGCAGGGATTTTCAAAAAATCTCCATTTGAAGTATAATAATAAAATGTTAAAAAGTATAAGAATAAATTAGAGTAGTAAAACAAATTTTCAAGATTTTAGATTTTGTGAATTGGGATTCATTAGATTTGTTCGGGAAATTAAGCGGTTGGGTGCAAGAACAGCTTAAGGTAGAAGCCCCCTTTATTGACAGGGCCCCCAATATTGACACGTAATTTTATTTAATTAATTTTTTAATTAAATTTATGAATAAATACAATATTTATTAATTTTTTTAAATTTTGAGACATTTTCAAATCGATAAAAAATTAAATTTTATGCCTAGGTATAAACTATAAACTATAACAAAACTTTATTTTTTCTAGTAGACCACTATTGCTTGTTTGTTTAAAATTTCTTAACGATTTCGCTAAGAGAGATTGTATTTTCAAAAACAAATTTTTTAATTTAATTTTGATATAAGTCTATCATTCAAAATCATTTAGGGTTATTTAAAGTCTAAATAATTTTAGAGTCATTGATTTAAACTGATAAATATTAATTATGATTTAAAAATAGCGGGTGTCAATAGTAGGTACATACAAATTCACATGTGTCAATTAGCGACAGCCTACAACTTAAAGTAACTTAACCTCTTTAACATGCATATTAACGTATTTGTTAACATACTGTCTAGTGCAATTTTATAAGAAACAAAAAATTGTCTGAGCAACATTTATCTGAGTGTTGTTTTTTAGTATAGAATTAATAGTATTTGATAATAGAATTGAAATTTACGTTTGTATTTCAATTCCTGTAATAGAATACGTTAAGGTAAGTAAAAAAACATTGTAAATTATTTAAGTATTGAAATCAGTTTGACAATAACCTTTACCAATGAACTCCGATTAATGATTTAAACTTGATGAATTGTTTAATAAATTTTTAAATTTATAATGCAGAAGATGCCTAAAAAACGTGCAATTGAGAAAAAAAGAAGAAAATATTTCTTCCAACAACTACCTGCTGCATTGCAAGCTGTAAAGAATAGTCGGTCTATTGCAAGTGTAAGCAAAGAGTATGGAATTCCTCTAGCTACGATCGCATACAAGTTGACGGGAAAATCACCGATGGATAAAAATGGAGGGCCTCCGACAGTTTTAACAGATGATGAAGAAAATCAACTCGTTTCTTAGATTTTCCACGTAAGTAGCCACGGCCATCCAGTCACAAAATCTCAATTGATAAACAGTGTGGCTAAGCTAGTCAAAAGAATGAAGCGCGATACATTATTTGTTAATGGTCGTCCAGGACGATCATGGTATGAAGCATTTTTAAACCATTACCCTGAAATCGCAAGAAGAGTAGCTCAAAACTTATCATATAGTAGATCAGCATTGACTGAACACGCTGCACGTTGATGGTTTAATGAGAATGAGGCTTAACTGAAGAAAAAAAGTCTTAAAAATATTGGACTAGAAAGGACTTTTAATGGTGACGAATCTGCATTTTTGTTGACTCCTGAAAATGGCTACGTATTAGTGCGAAAAGGTAGCAAAAGTGTTTATTAGCATGTGGGTAACAACCTGATACATGGGCTATTGGAAGGTCTCAAAATAGTTGGATGACCAGTGAAACTCTCTTACAATATGTTAAGATTGTTTTTGAGACGTGGTTAACTCAGAATAAAATTCAAGGACCTGTTGTTCTGTACATCGATGGACATTCGTCTCATCTAACAATGGAGTTAAGTAATTTCTGCAGCGAAAAGCAAATTAAGTTGATTGCACTGTCTCCTAACCCTACGCATATTATGCAACCGTTAGATGTTGCATTTTTTAACCCTTTGAAAGCAAAATATAAAGAATGGGTTGCGGAATGGCGTCTGAGAAATGATGGGAAATCTATGATAAGAAAGAACTGTGCACCTATTTTTAAAGAAGCTGTTAAGAAAATTGATTGTAAAAAAAATATTGTTAATGGGTTTAAAAAATGCAGTCTTTCTCCTCTGAAAGCTGACGCTATTGACTATCAAAAATCGAATAAATCTGATTCTACTCTACCAAACAGTGTTTCTATGAATGAAAACTCTTCGGATGAGACAAATCAATGTTGTACAAATACAAGTAATTATTCGGAGTTTAACACACAGCTTGTTTAACTTTTGGTTAAACGCTAGGAGACGGTTTTGTAATTTTTTAATCTTTCACTTTAATTAACTATTTACTTATTTCTTTTTTTCCTATCATACTTTTACACACTTTTTTCCTATCCTAATGTCTCAAGGTTTCAAAGCTACGACTACTATTTCTGATCCCAGAGAACTTACAACTAACATGGAAAATAATAGTGCAGAGACAGTTGATAATATCAATAGTAACAATGAAGCTATTGCTCAAAATATCGATGAGATTTCAGTTTTAGTACTTGAAGTGGATGATAATCTAGATTTGAAAAGTTTGTTTATCGATGATGATAATTTGTCTTCTTTGGAGCCTGCGATTGACGAAGTACCCATACTTGACGGAGTACCCATACTTCACGAAGTACCGGATGAATCTAATAAAAGTCCAGTTAAATCAGGTATAAATTGACTCGTAAAAAATTTTGTTCATAGATTTCAACATTGGTTTTATAAATTTGTATGTATTTATCATTTTCAGATTTACTTGAGAAGGATGAAATAATTCCAGAAGATGTACTATGACCATTCAAATCAGCTTTATTTTGGCCTAAACGAGAGCCGGTAATAAAAGTAGGAATCGTAAACCTAAACGAAAAATTCCTTCTGCAGCGACATCCGAAGAGTCAAAAGCTTACCACATTCAAAAAAAGGGAGAAAGAGCAGAAAGAACTAGGAACAGCTAAAAGGAAGAAAAAACGGCAAGAAGCTGCAGAAGAGAAAAAAAAGTTGGCTGAAGAAGCTTAACGAGTAAGGTTAGAGAAAAAGCTCAGAGAGAAGCAGATAAGAAAAAGAAGCCCGAAAAAACTGCTTATTTAAATTAATTTTGCAATTGTTATCAATATACCGATTATATTAAATTATAGAATTTGCTGTTTTTAATTAAAATATTCATCATCAATTTGTATTTAATTATTCATGTAATTTTAAATCATTTTCAATTAACTTTTGCGCATGTGCATTAGACCTGTCAATAATAGGGTCTATGATATGTCAATAGACGGCCGTGATACTATTTCACCCTGTCAATAATACCTACACTTGACTTGCTTATTTCAAATTAATATATTAATCATTTCAGTAGTGATTATGAAAGTATAAAAATTAAAATACAGAAGGTGATGAATCAATTAAAGTGTGCAATACGAAAAAAGGTGATGAGAATAATTTGAATACGTTAAAAAAATTCAAACATTCACCGTCACTCTTACAGTGTCAATAATAGGGGCTTTCACCTTACTTGCATTTTTCGTAAGGTCGAAATTCTAGTCTTGTCTAGTCACGTGACTAAGATGCTCGCGAGATAAAATAGTGCGATACTTAATGGCAGACAAATAAAAATTTTTGAACGATTTTAAAAATTAATTCTTAAAAATTAATTTTAAAGCTTATAAAGATATAAGATATATCTAATATTTTTTCGTAAACAAATCATAAGATTGTTTAATAAAGTAAAATTTTGTATTGTAATTTTAAAATGGTTAAAAGCGCAAGAGAATTAGGATGATAAGAGTAAATTTTTTTATTCAATTCATAGTTGCGCTTACATTCACAGGAAAAATGTGTTAGAAAAATGTGTTGGCATTAGAAATTGAAAAACGTATTATGAAAATAGAAAGTACGTGACTATTTTAATTTAATTCAAGATTTGCTCTCGACTAAAGATTGGCACCTAACTAACCGAATAAAAATTAATTTTACTAAAATCACAATAACAAATTTTTATTTGACGAATATCAAGAGATTTCTTAGGGAGCTAACAGTGCAAACATGATAAGAAAACTGTTTTCCTTTTTTTTTGACAAATAACTCATCAAAAACATTGCGTCTCTAATTTTTACTTTGACAACTCTAATAGCTTCTACCAAATAGTAGAAATTTCCACCAAAAAAAATAAACTCTGCACTAAAAATATAATAATAGATTTTTCCATTAAAAATAATAAATAATTAGCCGTAAAAGACGATTCTTGAATGAAAAAATATAACTTTTCTACCAAAAAATAAATTATTAAGTCAAAACGACGTACTTTCCATCCAAAAATATGAATTTTCAAAAAACTGTTATATTTTTAGTGCAGAATTCATCTCTTTCGGTCAAAATTTCTACTGTTTGGTAGAAGCTGTTGGAATCGCCAAAGTAATAATCAGAGACGGAATGTTTTTGATGAGTTATTTGGCAAATAGAAATAAGTTTTTGTGATTTCAGTTCAACAGATTTTTAATTAATACGTCTGGTTCTAATTTTTTGTTTGGAGCAAATGTTGAATTTAAACCAAAGTAATTAAATACTTTCTATTTTTGAAACACGTTTCTGCAGGGTGTCCAGTGATTCTTGAAAACAAAATTCAAAGTCTTTCCCAGGTTTTCCAGGTTTAGAAATCAAGTTTTTCCAGGTCTCCTTTTTTGCGTCAAATAATAAAATATCCGTATGTTGTACATGTAAAAAAATGAGTGATTTCATTTTTTATTGGCCAACAATCTCTAAAGAAATCAGAACCATAAATAATCAAATTCTGAATCCTTTGCGAAAACAATTCGTCTTTGTGAAATCTTTTCGAATTTAAAAAATTTTTTTAAAGTCTTTGAAATCCATTGAATTTTTGTAAAATTTTTGAAATCTCTTGAAATCTTTGTAAATTCGTTTAAATCTTATAAAGTACTTGAAATTATTGTGGAATTTAAAACTTTGAGTGAAATCTTTGTGAAATCTTTTAAAATATTTGTAAAGTCTTTGATATCCTTGAAATATTTCTGAAATCTTTTTTAATCTTTGTTTACAAAATCTTTTGTGTTCGTTTGAAATCTCTGAAATCTTTGGAAATCATCTCAAGTTTATTATATTATTGATTATTAATTATTTTTTATTATATTATTAAATCCTTTTAAAATCATTTAAAATCTTTGAAATCCTTTGAAATCTTTATGAATTCTTCAAGATGTTTGTAAAATCTTTCTTGAATCTTTTTTATTCATTAAAAGTCACTGGAATATTTAAAATCTTTGTGAAATCTTTTAAAATTTGCTGAGAAAAATTTGAAATCGTTTAAAATCTTTAAAATGTTTTAAAGTTTTGAAATCTGCTGTACTGAATCCTTTTTCAAATCTAAAATTTTTGAAATCTTTGAAAATCCATAGGAATTCTTTGCGAAACTTTTTAAAATTTGCTAAAAAAATTTTTGATAGTTTAAAGTAGTATGAAATCTTTGAAATCTCTTGTACTGAACACTTGTTGAAATCTGAAATATTCTCGTATTCTTTTGAAATCTTTATAAAATTTTTAGAAAATCTTTAGTTTTTGTAAAATTTTTGTAAAATCTTTTGATTTCATTTGAAATCAATAAAAAATTTGAATTATCTTTATGAAATCTTTCAAAGAAATTTTTAATCTATAAAATCTAAAATCTGGTGTACTGTACCCATGTTGAATTTTTCGAACTTCTTGAAATCTTTTAAATTTGTTATGCATTTTTTTGATATATTTGTAAAATCTTTCTGAAATCTTATGTATCCGTTTAAAATAACTGGAATATTTAAAATCTCTGTGAAATCTTTAAAAATCTTTCAAACAAATTAGAAATAAAGTCAAATATTTGAAATGTTTTAAAATATTTGGAATCTTATGTACTTTTGTACTTGGTGTAATCTTGTTGAAATCTTTGGAATTCTTGACATATTTTTGAATCCTTATAAATTTTTTTGAATCCTTATAAATTTTTTGAAATATTCGTGAAATATTTCTGGAATCTTATTTATTCGTTTGAAATAATTTAAACATTAAAATATTTATTTAATCTTTTCAAATATTCTAGGCATGTTTGAAATCGTTTAAAATCTTTTAAATGTTTTGAAACCTTTTAAATCTTACAACTCTTTTTAAAATCTTTGGAGTTCTTGTATTCTTTTGAAATCTCAATAGCATTTTTATAAAATTCGTGAAATATTTAAGAAAACTTTCTCAAATCTTTTACGTTAATTTAAGATCAAAAAAATATCCGAAATATTTGTGAAATTTTTTAAAATATTCTGAAAATAGTTTTAAAATCTTTGCGAAATGTTCACAATTTTGGTAAAATATTTGAAATCTGGTGTGCACGATTTTTTTAATCTATAAAATGCTTGAAATCTTTAAAAAAAATTAAAAATCTATCAAAAATATTTGAAATCAAATAAAATATTTGAGATGTTTTGAAATATTTTTGAAGTCTGGTGTACTGTACCCTTCTGGAAATCTTTGAAATTCTTGTATTCTTTTGAAATATTTATAAAAGTTTTATAAAATCTCTAAAATATTTGTGAAACTTTTCTCAAATTTTTTAGTTATTTAGAAATTTTAATTTACTAAATTGATGGTGCAGAAAATTCGTTATCTTCATTAATAGATAAATACATCCAGCCTGAACTTATATCGACAAAGTGTTATTAATAAAATCTTTTTTTTATTTTTAAAACATTTGGCTTATAAGCTTGAAACAAAATTGTTGCCTTAATTATTTAAGAATTATTTACAATTTGATTTTTAGTTTTCAGAAATAATTTTTAAAAAATTCAATGAACGTTCCCCTGCTTGTGAATAATATTGTAGTGTTTCTTTGATAAAGTGCAGATCACTTTGACAGTTAACATGACTTAATTTAATGCTTCTATCAACAAGTTTTTAATTAAACAAATCTTTTATGAAAAGGAATTATAAGAATAATAATTACGATATTATATACATGATGTGGGTTTTTTTATCTAATTTGTAATTTAACATTTATTTTCATTTTTAATTATAAATGAATCTGAAAAAATTAAACTATTGTCTTTATCGTTTTTTAAAATAAATTAAATGGAGTCTTTAATGCTATTGTAAATATGAACAAAATCATTAATTTTGTCAATGGGAATTATAGCGAAAACATCGACAAAAAAAACCTTATATAAACAACTGGTTCAAAATTTAATTTGGTTTAAGTTTTACCTTTCTCAAATCAATGTATTATATCAGATATTGTTCGTGATAAAGAAGACCCTATCGGACAACCATTTACTTGTTTATAGAAATTTGTATTAAAAGAAAAGACTGTGTTATTATAGACTATTTTTGCTGCAATCGACATTTCATCTATTTGTATTTTTGTTAAATTTTTATCATTTATTAATTTATGTTTTACACAAGTTGAAGCTAAATCTAATGGTATTCTGACAAACATGAAACCACATTTGATGAAACCATTATGTAATTGTTCGGAATTTTAACATCTTTAATTTCTTCTTTAATTTGCCACAAATCTTTCATAAAAAAATTGGTTGTTGTTAAGGTAGATTTTTGAAGTTGAGATAAATGAGACGCAAAATCAAGAGTTTGTGATCAATGGAAAGCACTGCAATTCTTCGTTTTTGAGTTGGCTTGTGAATCTTAGGAAGCACGCAAGCTTTAGCTAATATTGAACCACGTCTTCTGAAACCATAAGCCAACTAATCATTTATGTAGGATTTGTTTTCCATCTCTTCACTTTGTCATTAAATTTAGTGTCAACGGAGGTAACCAACGTTTTAGTAACTTTTCTTTAGAGAGATCTGTTTTTTAATTAAAAAATCTACACTGGTATTATAATCAGTTTTATTTGCAGCTATAGTTACATTACCTGTATTTCATGATAATTCATTATAATAAAAGGAAGTGTTTCGTGTTTTAATTCTACAAGAAGAGTTTTCTTACTAAAACTAACACTTGCGGTAAACTTAGATCTTCTCAAGCTAAGCTACTAACATCTTTAGCTTTCTGAAAACGATGCAAAGACAACAACTTCGTCTCAAAATTCTTACAGTTAAAAACCATTTGGGAACGTCTGAATCCAAATCAATATTAAATAAAACAATTTTGCTTTTTTTGAAAGAAAGAATACAACATACTAAATTTGTCTTGCACACTGCCCCCAAACACTATTAAAACTTAACCTTTTCCTATGAAGCACACTCAGATTTGACTTTTGGTCTTTATTGAACCGCAAATCATAAGACTAATCCCAGCGCACTAAAGATTTTTCCACTTAAAAACAAAAAATAAAATTTGACAAATTACTTCCAGTAAAGCACACACTACTAATTAACACACTAAAAAACATCTCTAACGATCCTCGCAGCAATGAAATGATTTCAGACCTATTTTAAGGACATAATTTTGCAATAGCTTTCTCTAAAATCTCGAAAGAAAAAATCATCCGTAAATTGTGATCCACAATTTCCAACCTAACAAGACAAGACAGCAATGAAAGAACTCAATCGGAATAAAGACATCATAATATCATCCGCAGATAAAGGTAACACAACACTAATAATGAATAAAGAAGACTATAACAACAAAATCGTGGATCTTCTTACTGACAGTACATATATAAAAAGCGTGAAAAAGACCCCACAAAAACAATACTCAGCGAAACAAAAATTTTTCTTAAAGACTCTCAAGTTGACAACAAAACAATATCTAAATTAATACCTACTAATCCCATCTCTCCAAAACTTCACGGACCAAAAAACTGAATCCTTTCACAGGAAACTCTATCAAACACGTCTAAAACTCTTTTGGCTTCATCAAAAAGATGCAACAGATTGATATTCAACCCCAGGACGTCCTAGTGAGTTTCGGCGTAGTATCTCTTTTCACGAAAGTACCAATTTCTAAAACAATTAATCATAAATCCTTTGCAAACTTTTTCTCTGATCTCATACCTTTGGTGGAACACTGTCTTAATAATACGTTCTTCTCTTTCAATAAACAAATTTTACGAACAAACCTCCGGAGCAGCAGTGGGTTTTCCAATGTCACCTGTAACAGCCAACTTTTGTATGGAATATCTAGAAACTAAAATCTTTAACCAATTCAAGGTTAAACCAGAATTTTGGTGCCGCTACGTTAACGACACTTTTTTAATAAGAAAACGTGAACTAGATGAACCACACAAGTTCTGCAATTTCATCAATCGATTACACCCTAATATCAAGTTCACCATAGAAATTAAACAAAACGAAAAATTGCCTATCTTGGACTCACTAGTTTACAAAAGATCTGGTAAAACATTAGGACATGATGCTTACAGAAAACTCACCCGTACAAACAGTAACCTTCATTTCTCCTTTTACCACTACTCATCTCAAAAACAGACGGTCATCAACTCCCTTGTTTACAGAGCTGTCTCCATAATAGGAAAGATAACTTATAAAAGGAATTACAAAACGTTAAGCAAATCCTTATCTAGAACGATTACATAAACAAATTGATGAAGCAATAAAAATACACTTAAAAAAACAAGTTAACACAACCTATTAAAGAAAAATAGAAAAAACGACCACTATCCTACCTTACATCCAAGGTGTCCCAGAACAGATAGAAAGAATTCTTAACAAAGACAACATCTAAACCATATTCAAACCACCTGAACAATAGAGCAGCTTCCAAACAACCCTAAAGATAAAAAGGCACGTCTCAATGATCCGGGAGTTTATAAAATGCCTGGCTCTTGTAGCAAAGTCTTTATTAGAAAAACCAGGAGGGCGGTGAGCCAACGTGTAAAGAAACATTAGAGTTAAGTCAGGCTAAAGCATTTCTTTCAATCAGTTCTAGCTGGGCATTCTATTGAAACAGGACATAACACTTAATTTGACAAAACAACCGTCATCGCAAAAAGGTACAATATTTTTCCAAGAAAACATAGAGAAGCAATCGAAATCTTAAAAAGACCCTAGTAACATCAATGTGGACAATGGATATAATGCTAATCCGATTTGGCTTTTCGACCTCTGGGGTTTTTTAAAAAGGGCTTGATTGGTTGATCAGGATCGACCAGCCTTCATGGTGGGATGATCTGACCAATCACAAGCATCGTAAAGAGTATATATAAGAACAACCTAACCTGAAACTTTAGTTTCACGTTAGCCATGAAAAAGTAAGCTGACATGTTCACGCAACATCTGCAAGATTCGTAGTTTTACGCACGATTGAAACCCGAGACACTTCCTTTTATTATAAATGATAAGTAGCATATCATGGAATATCAGGTGACAACTAAAGCGATATAATTGAATATCAATGATAAGGCATTTCTATGCAAAGGGAACAACTTTGCTTTATAGTGAATTTTATAAAATGTCAATCTTTGATTGGAAAATTCGCCCCACAAAAAATTCTCGAAAATCTAAATGAAATAAAGGAGCCTCAATGTGAACATAATGAGTGAATAAGAAATTATTATATGAAACTCTCCTAATTTCCTGATGACTTAAGCATTTAGAGAATATCGCAGTTATAATAAAAAATTTTGGGATTCTATAGGATTGGTGTCTTAGCGAATATTCGACATTACTAATTACAAATTGGACAACACGAAAGGACGAAACGTGAATTGGTGCTTTGTCGGTGTCTCGATTGATTGCGCAGATTGCTAATAAGTTACTATAATCAGGCTTACTCTAGGAATAAGAAGCACTTAAATTAGAAACAAAAATTGTATAAATTATTTATTGCATTGTCATTATTCTTTTAAAAAAGTCTTTTTGTATCTTTCTTTGCTACTAATATTGCTCTTCCAACAATTTTTTTATGATAATTTAAGAAGATATTAAGGATTTCAAGATGTTCGTAATTTTAAAAGATTTCTAGAGATTTTACAAGATTTAGGGATCTTGAAAACTTTTGATGTGTTCCTTACTTATTGGTGAAAATTTATTTAGTATCTGCAAAAAAGATATTTGTCGAGGATAGAGGATATCGATCCATTAATGTTGAAAGAGAGGGAACTAACTCATGAATAAAAGAGAAAGATTGTGGTATGCAAAGAAGAATTTGCGTGGAAGAGAGAGAGGGTGATGTTAAGGAAAGTGGTAGAAGGATACGTTTATGTATAACTTAAAAAGTAGAAAGAGATAGCATGTGAAGGACGAGTCTGGAAAGTACTAGAAAAGTGAGTGAGAGGATAGGTGTTAAGGGAGGTGGTAAGAGGATTCTTTTATATCTGACTCAAATGGTAGGAACAGATACTATGAAGAGGACGAAACCGGAAAACACCAGAGGAGAAAGTGAAAGGATAGGAGTCGAGGAAGGTACGGTTATGTCTAACTTAGGAGTTAGAAGGAGATAGCTAGTGTAACAGAAATTTGGAGAAATGATTGCAAGGTGAAATAATGTCGTAATTAAGCAGTCGTTCTTTACCTTCTGTGTTTTTCGCCTAAAAAGTGAACTCTGTTAGTGGATGGTCTCTTTTTGTTGCTGGGTAGGGAAGGAATGAAGCTAGTCAGTGTGTCGGCTGGAAGGGCTGGTACGCTAGCTGTTTCAGCAGAAACGGGCAGGTTGGTATGCCAGCAAGTCCGTAAGTGGAGGAGAGAAGGGGCAATTTTAGTAACCTAAATAGAAACACAAAAGTTGTTTATGGTTTTTGCTTATTTTATTTAAAGTTAAATGTTCACCGTGATGTACAAAAATTTGTAGTCGAAGAGATTCGCTAAGGATAAAGACCGGTATCATGTCGAGTGAGAAATAGAGAGTTAAGACGGCGATTGCTTATTCGCGAAACCTATGGCTGAAAACTAGCAATAGATTTCCGATGAGAGTGAGAGCAGAGAAAGAGCTCGGTGCAGTAGTTTTTAGTTTCCTGATTAAAGAGAGAGAAAGAGAGTAGTGAGACGGCTATGGCTTTTCGCGCAACCTATAGCTGGCACCCAGCGGTAGATTTCCGAAGAAGGCGAGAGAGAGATTGATGTCGTTGGATTCGATTTTTTTTCATTTGGAGGGAGTCACGGCAATGGCTTGCGGGGATAGACCTATAGCTGGAAACCAGCGATAGACCTATAGCTGGGAACCAGTGGTAGGTACTTAGGGCTGGTGTCCAGCTGTACATTTTTTGTTTAAGTGCTGGCAAGCAGCTCTCAAACGAACTGACGTTCTGGGCCAGTGCCCGCCCTTTTAAAGAAAAGGCTGCGTGAACGTTGCGTGAACGTCGCACGGAGAGGGTAGAAAGTCAGTGGAGGGAGATGCGCGCGTCGAGTTTC
>JAUELO010099425.1:0-17876 GCA_032357855.1 Amphibolips quercusostensackenii | reverse complement strand
ATCTAGCGCACGTAACATATATCAATAGGTAGAAAGAAACATATATTTGATTTGCATTATTTATATAAAAAATTAAATCTATATTAATTAAAATACTTAATAAGTAAGCCTTCCAAAAATGACCACGTGCTTCAACTCACCCTACCTCTCGGGTAATGTGGCACGCACTATTAATTTTTTCTGTTTGCAAATAAAAAATAATTTTCCAGCAATGGGACGTGAATTTTAGTAAAATCAGATATCTATATTCATTATGCTTTGAGATAATAAATTGGAAGTTCTATTTTGTCTGTGATTAGCATCTAAAGCTATGAACATACAATATTCAACATTTCGAAATTTTACTATTGAAATGACCATCCGCGCCGCATTACCCACTTGTATATAATATTGAAGTAAGAGATTTATTTCCAAATATTAACTAACTTTACCTATTCGTGATACACGAAATCCTTTGAAATAGTCAAAATATCAATATTAATAAAGTTTTAATATATTTAGAGCAAAATACAATGAGCTTCAATGACTTTGTCACAACTGTCATAATAGATGAGAAACGCCCAAAACAAACTTTTCAGTAAAAAAATTAACCAATTATCTTGATATATATAACCTAATTTTTTCATTCATACTAAACCTAACCTCAATCGTTACATTTCCCGCCGGGACGCTTTACCCGCTTCTTCCTTATGTTAGAAAAATGGTTTATATATAATGAAAAACTCAAAATTTCTCGAATCTTATTTACATTACAGAGGCCAACCAAAACAAGACCCCTAACAGACGACATGGTTTCCGTTAAATTGCTTGTGTTCCTGACAATCATTTGTATCTATTTGGTCGTTGTGGCTCTGGCACTTCCATATAAATCTTCAGATTTCAAAACAGCCTCAAGTAAGATATAAACCAAACTTGTTTGATTTTCAGCTTGTTTTGATTTTGTTACACGCTGCAGGATTTAGTTCATTTAGATCTAATGTAGATTTACATTTTAGAATTTTCTTAAATCTATATCAAATTTATTTTACGTTTTAAGGACGTAGAATAACATTTAAATTTCCATATATTGAGCAGATATAAAAAATTTTAATTACACCCGAGATTGATCATTTAAAAATAAGATAGCCGCAGTGTCAATAATTTTTTTTGAATATGTCTAGAAGTCTATGTGTTGCATTATCTATGATATAAACTGTAGAGCGTAGAGAGAGGTCTTCTCTACATCTTTTCTTGAAAATTGAGAAATAATTATATCGTCAATTTTTTTAATCTGATTTTACATTTCTTTGCAGAACACTGTGGTGGAGATGATCATGTCGAAACAAAAAAAACTCGTGTTTGCTATACTGAAGATAAAAACGGACACGGAAGACCTTACATGTGCAACGAATACTACTGCAAAACTACAAACTGAAAAAGAACATTACAGCTTTAAGCTATATGGCAATGATATCGATATCAAGCGTGGTAAAAATAAAAGTTATGCTTGAAAAATATATTTGTATCATTTCCCTGAAATAATGTAACGACCTAAAAAGTCCATAGATGGAGATAAGAATAGGTATGAAATTGCAACTACACAGGATTAAATATAGAGAAAGTAAAAATTTAAATTACGTTTTAGATTTGTAATTACAAATAAAAATTAAATTTGACATATTTTATTAAAACTTCACGCTGTGTATATAGCTACGGCAATTTTGCTGAATTTTAATTTTCTAGTTCGCGATTTGAAAAATGCGTGCCCGCGACTGGTCACAGAAGAGTGATTGGCAGTAAGTAGTATATTGTTCGACGAGTGCGAACAGTAGACAGTTTTACACGAGTATGAAGTTTACTGTGTGCAATAGGTGAATCAAAGGAATATTTTTTGCAATAAATACAGGGATTTTTCTATTTCAGATACAATAAAAACTAATTTTCTGGCAATTTTTTAATATGAGAAATACCGATAAATTTTCAAAATTAAAGGCATCTAATGCTTTTCAAAAAAAATAAAAAAATTTCCAAAAATGTATGGATAAAAATTCATGATAATTTATAGGCAGTTTATAATCATTTAACTGCCATTTATGGTAACTTCTCACTTTGAGTTGGTACAAGCATTAATTAATCAATTTTGAATCAAAAGACGAAAGCGCAACAGCTAGAAAAAAGAATATTGCTCAAAGATCGCAAGCAAAGCATCAAGAAATAGTCTGTTTCTAACCGCTTCTTACCACCGTTTCAGAATTGGTCACTTCCCGCACGCTATGTATGCCTCGAAAAGCAAACATTTTGTGCATGTGTTCCAAAAAATATGTGTCAGTCCGCATGGAAAGGGGCCTTCTGGCCCGTAATTCAATGCAAAGAACGAATCCTCTAAATTAAAAAATGAGTCACTGGGACATCTTTCAAGTTAAAACTTGGAAAAATCGTTTTTATAGAAAAACGCATCTAAACTTGGCGAGTGTCATAAGCACACGAGTTAAACTTTTTCTTCAAATATGAAATATACCTACTTCCCGTTGTTTTCGAGACATAAATATAGTGATAATACCAGCATCATCCCTCACTTAAACTCTAAAATAATCATTATGATCTCAACTTATAACAAACGTGAATATCTCAAACTAGAGCTGGTTATAAGGGCCCTTTTTCTGCGGATGCCGACATATAATATTATTTTTAAAAAAAATAAAGAAATTGTGATCAGAGTGCTGTCGTCTGTTGGATAATTCGCAAATCAGTATATATTTATGAAAATTTAGATCTGGCTGTTATTAAAACATTTTCTAAAATATTTAGTATTCAATTAAGTAGCTAGAGCTAAGATTCACGGAAATTTTCGTACTTGTTGCTAATTCGTTGGAGCTAGTATTACGAAATTTTTAAATAGAACATTTGCCACAGGCGTTCATTTTTTAGAGGTATACAGTTTTTTTTGTGTAATAAATTTTACTAGAAAAATAAATGAAACTCTAAGGCAGCAATTGTAAAAATTATCGAACTTACGACTTCGGTACGGATTGAAAATGTTTGGAAAAAAAGTTCATAACTTTTTTATATTTGTTCAAACTTGTGTGTCTGAAAGAATGAAAGCAATCAAAATATTATTCAATCATTTTAGAAAATTTTGAAAGAGATTAGAAAGCATTTTCCGAATGCATACATTTTTTAGAGATACATGTATAGTTTTGTTTATTAAATCCTACGCAGAGAATACTTAGAACTCAAAGGCAAAATTTTTGAAATTTGCAGAACTAACGATTTCGGCTTCAAATAGAAATTTTTGAAAAACAATTTCATAATTTTTTAATATTTTTGAAGTTTTTTGTATTCAATTATACTTCTATAAAAAGTAGGGAAAGTGGGTCTAAACGGCCAGTGCGATAATACGGCCAATCTTTAATAATACATTAGGAAAGCCAGATTAATGTCGCTTTTTAGCACAGATATAATCATTAATTAAACTCCCATTTTGTGGAGGTAATTTCAATCATCGAATATTTAAAGATAAATCACAGAGCACGATAATAGTCTCAAACTCAATTGTGTTATCATTTTTTATTGGACTTTATACACAATATTATGTAAATTGCCTTGCATTATTTTTATTGTTGCTAATGGTAATTTATAGGTCACTCTATAAACTGTCATGTTATTATTCAACTAATGTTGAATTATAAATATGTTAATTAAAAATAAACAAAACATAAAAGTACCGCCACTTGTCTAAAACAACCAGTAGGTTGTGTTGTTGAAACGGCTGACCGGCATGCAAAGTGTAAACTTACGCTAGTAAATACAATTTTTTTACTTTTTCTTATTTTAATTGGCATGCAAATCTTTTGGCTTACATTTAATTCACATTGTTGATGTTTGAAACAATTTTCGTATATATTATAACACCATTTACGCACCATGAAAAGTGTGGATGAACGTTCAAACCTCAAAATTCAATATTTTCATTCAAATAAACCAATTTCAGAACTAGATATGGTTTTCTCCGACACAAATAATAATTGTTCAATAGAAACATGACTATAGATCGGAAAAATGTATAATATATCAATAATTTTTTCCTAAAACAACAAGTTTAAAGCTTAACCTGAACTTTTGAATTTGTCTTTTTTTGCCAAAAATATTAAATTGTGTATTGTTCTACCTAATAATCATGTTTCCGTTTGAAAGAAATTAAGACCACAGAAGAAAAAAAATCCAATTGTAACCTTTGATGCACATTGCATAAAAAAACTGATAAAAGGGCTCTGTAAATATCGGTCCGACAAGTTATGATTACGCACACTAGTAGTAAATTCAGTATTTATTTATTTTAAATCCTAATGCAGCTTTAAAAATGACGAAATACAGAAGAATAATGTTAAGCTTTTGCTTTATAAAATTTTGTTATATCATATTTCTGAAATAAAAAAAAGTTATCCTCATACACAAAATACTGCCAGAAAGCATTTAGCAACTTTAGTTACAAAGTTTATCAAAAAATAAGAAAGTTTGTAATTATTCAATTTCAGTAGCCATTTTAACTACACGTGTGGTTAGGATGACCAAAAATCTGGCCATTTATTCTCGACAATTCTTACTTATTTAAATAGTTTAATTGTGGCTTTTAACGTTTTCAATATTTGAAATATTTAGAAGTACTACCTATAATATTATTTATTGTTACCTAATATTCAATATTCAGAAGTTATCTTCTTTTCAATCCTAAGCTGGCCGTTTTAGACATAATTATCCTATGTGTGTCACGAAAATCTCGAAAACGTTATTGTCGTTTTTCCTAAATGCAGATTGGATGATTTGAAAAATTTGAAGAAAATAATGTTGCCAAATTCACGCACATAATTAAAAATTTAGTTTTCGTTAAAGAGCAGTGATAAAAAATGGCACATTTGTGTGCATTTGTGTGCGAAAAAATGAAAAAATGCAGGATTTATTGATGCATAATTTTTTTTTTCCATGAAAGCCAGACATATTCCGCAGAACTAAAATTTGTATTAAACATGAGCAAAGGTAACTTAACTGTCTAATATGAATCAGAAGATGTATTTTTGCAACAGAAAAATAATTACCAGTTTTCAATATTAAAATACTTATTTTTAAAAACAGAAACTTACTCCACAAGATAAATTTTGAAGAAAAAGTGATAGAATTACATTTTTAATTAAAATAATTAATTTTATTTAAATTGGAATAATTATTTTTAAAAACAGAACCTTACTTTAAAAGATAAAATTTGAAGAGAAAATGATAGAATTACAATTTTAATTGAAATAATTGATTTCTAAACGAAAAAAAAGGAATTTTCAACAAAATAGTTTAATTTTCAACCAAAGACAAGAAATGAATTTTCAAGTGAAAATGATACATTTTCTAACAAAAATGGCGTAGGTGCATTTCCAGTGAAAAATCATTTTCAACAAAAACAAATTTTTTTTAAAACAGTTAAATTTTTAAGCAAAAAAATTACTTTTTAACTAAAATAATGACTCATAAACCAGAAATATTCATTTTTAACCCAATAGTTGAATTTTTAACCCAAAAGATGGATTTTGTGTGAAAAAAAAAACAAAAGTTCACCAAAATAGATAAATTTTCAACAAACGAGTTGAGCTTGCGACCCAAAAATATGCATTTTCTACCAAAATAATTGAATTTTCTGCTTAAAAAAGACAAGAAGTCAATTTTCAAGTGAAGAAGTTAAATGTAACCAAACATGGAATAGTTAACTTTAAAAAATTTATTTTCAACAAAAAAACAATTTTTAACAAAATAGTTAAATTTTTAAGCAAAGAAATTTATGTTTGCTTCCTCATAGAGGAAGCTATGTAATGGTGACATTTTCGAAAAATTTTTAATTCGTTTAATTAAACGTTCGTCTATTTAAAAATGTGTAATACAATGTTTTAAGCAATTATCCGGATGTCTGTTTGTGTGTGTGGATGTATTTGCGGATGTCACACTTTTTTGTGAAGACGATAACTTGTAAAGGATTGCAGATAAATAAATGAAATTTGGAGGTCTTATTTTTATCGCTAATACTCGTATCTTGAAACTGACTAAAGGATTTCTAAAAATATTGATTGCATTTTTTCTAGAACTTTATAATACTTTAAAAATCAGTTTTTTATAGTTAAATTTTTTTCATGAACATAGTTCAAAACTGATGCAGGAATATAAAAGATTCCTTGGCTTGAGACGAATCGATTGACCTATAATATTAATAGAGTTTATTGAAAAGTAAGGAAGTCATGGTCATTTATATTATATTAAAAATCGATTTTTATAGTAAAAATTTTTTTCAGACGCATAATTTAAAGTTGATGTGAGGATAGAAAAGAAAAGATTATCAGGGACGAATCGATTGACCTATATTATTGATACATTTTATTGAAGATTAAGAAAGCTATGGTAATGCTTAATATTTTAAAGGACGGTTTTACAGCGAATGTCGTTCATCACAATAATTAAAAATTGATGCAATAAAGAAAAAGTATTCTTGATTTTAGGAAAATCGATTGACCTATAACATAAATACATTTTATTGAAGGGCATGGAAGTTATGCTCATTCGTAATATTTAAAATATTGGGTTTAAACAGAAAAACTTTTTTCATCAACATAAATCAAAGTTGATGCATGAATAGAAAAGACTTTTTTATCTTAAATTTTCAAATTAAATAATTCTGACAATTTTGGTAAAAAAATCATAAAGCTGGGAAAGGGATAACGTGCGATAGAATTTTCCCCTCATATTTTTTAGCTTGAAAAAATACAATTTTAAATACAAATTTTGATTTGTCGGATTTGTCATTGTATTTAAAAAATTTTTTGTATTATTTTCTGATTTTGTATTTTTTGTAAATTTCTATTCTTAAAGTTATCAAAATGAAAATCTTAGTTTGCCTATTTATCATTTATAAAATCACTAATGCTTCCTCTATGAGAAAGCAAATCGATTTGCTAACGGGAAGCAAAGTGCTCGTGAAATGAGCATTATAAATAAAGGGGAAACGCTCGTGATCAAATTCACAGCTATTAACTTATATAAAGAATTTTCTACAAAAAAATGAATTTTCAACCTAATAGTTCAATTTCCAACCCAAAAGATGAATTTTCCACCAAAAAACATTAATTTTAAGGAAATACATGAATTCTCAACAACAACTTAAGGTTTTGAAGAAATTTTATAACTAATAGTTAAATTTACAATGTAGATAATTAATCTACAACCAAAAAGATAAATTAGTCACCAAGAAGATTAATGTTCTGCCACAAAAGACAACGTTTCTACAGAATATAGAAATTTTCAAACGATTAGCTGAATTTTCAACTCAAAAAGATTACTGTTAAACCAAACATGGAATACTTACAATTTTAGTTCACAACAATAATTTAGAATAATAACAAATTTCCAACAAAATAATTCAATTTTAAACCACAAAAAAAGTTTTCGAACGAAAATAATAAATCATCAACGAAAAAAAGGAATTGTTAACAAAGTAGTTCCACTTTTTTTGAACTTTGAACCAAAAATGTTTTTCTGGCACTATTTACGAATAGCGGAAATTTCGGAAACTTAATCAAATCGTTACATTAGGAGAAAAATCCTAGGACCAAGGTAAAATTGATAGAATGAATGGAGCAATAACTGATTTAAATAGCCTGTAAATTCCACATTTCTCGTTTTTCTTTTTAAGAGGTATTCATCTGGAAAAATAAAAAAAACCACTAAAGTAACAATTTTTAGAGTGAAATTTGTAATATTACAGGCTCAAGCTATGAAAAAAAGCTAAAATTTGTAATAGAGCTAGCAAAAAATAACCATTTGTGTTAAGTTTGATTTTCAAAACTATTATTTAAATATAAATAATGCAATAAAAATATAAAATAGCGGTTATTTTTTATTTATTATAAAAATATAATTTTGACTTTTAATCAACAATAATGTCACTTAATTGTACTCATGTCAATTATAAATTGAAAAACTGTTGTATGCGTCTGCCTTGATAAAAGCGTTACAATCACAGAACTTGAATTTTTCTCAGATTCATCATGCAGATAAATGCTACATTTTTTTCACTGTTGAACTTTAAAACTAAAATAATTTGATACATTTATGTGACAAATATGTCCAGGAAACGTGTATATGGAATCTTATAGAAAATTCGAATTAAATTTAAATAGTCCAATTTAATTCTACTTCGATGAGTCGTTTATACGGAAATACCTTAAAAATTTTTTTTTCATATTTTGTAAATGTTAAGAAAATATTAAAAGTACAACGTTTCGGATAGTTCCAAACGCGGCAAGACATATTTTGTCAATGAGAAAAGTAATCTGCTAATTCAAAAGAATTGTAAACAAATGAAAACATTGTGTCCTTCATATTGGATTTACTGGAATTTTCTTGATATGATAAAGAAGCTCTTGTAAACTAAATACAGAGTTTTCAAATCTTATAAAATTTTCTGTAAAATTGATAACAAAATGTTGGAAACAGAACCGAGTTCTGTTACTATATATTTTCAATGACGCTAAAAGAGATAGAAAAAATTTTCCGAATGCATGCATTTTTAGGGGTATATTTCTTTATCTGTTTTTACTGAAAATTTAATATATATTTCTCGTCTACACAGTCACCTATTCCGCGTTTCTTGTAAAATTTTTTCCCTATATGTACAATTCCATTCATTTTCTAGGGATTTATAAAAGATTATCCAAAGTTATGTAATTTATGGAAATTTCTGAACATGTTTGGAAATTTAGGAATGTATAAAATTATAGGAATTTATGAAAGCTTATGGAAAATAATAAGAACTTGTACAATTTAAAAACCTATTTAATTTAGCATGACTTTATTCGGTTCTAGTTTTCTCTCCACACTTCCCTTCCATTGACCGAAGTCGGGTGGGACTGACATTTTAACTTGACTTTCCACCTTACGACGACTGGCTAATTATATTGGACAGGATTTTCATTCACAAAAACATTTCTCGCACTGTAAAGGTATTTAGACGTATACATTAAACAATGAACAATACAAACAATAGAGAAGCCTCGAAATAGATTACAATAATTGAAACGGGGAATTTCCTAAAAGAATTATGATCCTAATTTGGGGCAAACAATTTTCGGAGCAAAATATATAATTCAGATCTAGAACAAGAAATTTTTCAAAAGCTTAAAAATTTTGACTTGGAATAGGAAATTATATAAAAGAATTATGATCCTGATTTGGAATAGGAAATTTTTGGAAATAGAATTATAATTCAGATCTGGATCAACGAATTATACAAAAGTATAGAAATTCTGACTTGGAACGAAGAGTTTTTGAAACGAATAATGATTCCTATTTGGAACAGGGGATTTTTATAATAATTTTTTTTTATATCTGGAACAAGGAATTTCTTAAAAGAATTATAATTTTGCCTCGAAACGGGAAGTTTTCGGAACAACTCTTGATTCTGATTGATAACAGAGAATGTTTGAAAAAAAGTAATTTATAAGTGAAATAAGGAACTTTCAGAAAAAATTATATATTTGATTTGAATTTTGATATTTTGATATTAATTTTGATATTAAACGGGGATTTTCCTAAAAGAATTATGGTCCTAATTTGTAATAGGGAATTTACAGAAAAAAGTTATTATTCAGATCTGAAACAAGGAATTTTCCAGAAGTCATAAACTTTTACTTTGTAACAAGAATTTTGTAAAACAATTATGATCCTGATTTGCAACAGGGAATTTTCGAGAAAAGAATTATAATTCAGATCTGGAACAATGAATTATAGAAAAGTATTACAATTTTGACTTCGAACAAAAAGTTTTCGAAACGAATTATGATTCTTACTTGATAGAGGAATTAAAAAAAATATTTAATTCATATCTGGAATACGGAATTTTTTAAAAGAATTATAATTGTAACTTAGAAGAGTGAATTTTCCAAAAGAATCGCACTTTTAACTCAGAACAGGGGATGAGAAAAATTGTGATCCTGATTTAGAACAGGGAATTTCTTAACAAAAAATGAAAATCCAGATCTGGAACAAGAAATTTTCCAAAAGAACAATAATACTTATTTATAATTCGGATTTAACTATAAATTCTAATTTAATTCTGTAATTAACAAGGTATTATCCAAAAACATTACAATTTGGACTGAAAACGGAAAATTTTTGAAACGAATCACGATTCTCATTTGAAATATTTTAATTTCGGAAAGAATGTAATTTATATGTAGAACAAGAGATTTTTAGAAAGAATGATAAATCTTATTTAAAAAAGTGAATTTATTCACAAGAATTACAATTTTTCCTTCTTACAGAGAATTTTCTACAAGAATTGTGGTCCTGATTTGGAACAGGGAATTTTCAGAAATAAAATTATAATTCAAATCTGGAACAAAAAATTTGTCAAAAGAATTACAATTTTTACTTTAAACGGAGAATTTTCTAAAAGAATTATGATCCTGATTTGGAACAGGCAATTTTCAGAAGAAAATTATAATTCAGATCTGAAACAAGGAGTTTTCCAAAAGAATTTGAATTTTGACTTCAAATGGAGAATCTTCGAAAAGAATTATGGTCCTAATTTGGAACAGGAAATTTTTAGGCAAAAAATTATAACTCAGATCTGGAACAAGGAATTATGTACCCAAAAGAATTACACTTTTACTTGGGACGAGGAATTTCCTAAAATAATTATTATCCTGATTCGTAACAGAAAATTTTCGGGAAAAAATTACAGTTCAGATCTGCAACAACAAATTATCTAAAAGTATTAAATTTTAACTTGGAACAGAGAATTTTCAAAACGAATTATGATTCTGATTTAAAACCGGGAATTCCTAAAGAAAAATTTAATTCATATCTGGAACAAGGAATTTAAAAAAAAAATTATTATTACCCTACAATTACACTTTGCCATGAAACAGGGAATTTATAAAAAAGGAAATTGTGATCCTGATTTATAACAGGGAATTTTCTGAACAAAAAATTATAATTCTGATCTGGAACGAAGAAATTTAAAAAAGAATTATAATTCTGACTTGAAAGAGTGAATTTTCAGAAAGAATAACTTTGACTTGGAAGAAGTAACTTGCAAGAAGAATTATGATTCTAATTTGAAACAAGATTTGTTCAAACATACGTCTTCAGAAAAATTGAACTTATCAATAAATTAATTACAGGCGCAAAAAAAATTATCTTCGTTCGATACATTAAAACACCTTTGTACTATTCTGAATTTGACAACCCTGAAAAAACAACTGCAAGAATCATTCAAGTACGCTGTAGAATTTCGCAATCACGAAAAACAAAATTTGCATCAGTTGCTATCTATTTTTGAATATTCTATTTGAAAAGTATTCCAAAAAACAACTCCCAATTTCAAAATATCCAATAAGATTTATTCCAGAAATTCCCAAATATACTTCGAAACGGTTTTCGAATTTTCATGATAGACAGCAGAAAGAATTCTCTATCGATCTCAATATTCTTAAATATTCTGAATATTCAAGTAGACTTAAGTAAGTAAAAAAGTTCTCTCGGTAAAAAACCAAAAAAAATGTGTCTGATATCTTCTCTCGAAGAACAAAATATTTTAGACCGATTTCTTTATTTTTCCTAATAATAACTAGCACACCATTACACGAATGTAGCTTGTTTTTTCCGGTAGAAAGATAAAATGTCATTATTTATTTTAAAAAATGGACAATAATATCATGGTTGTTAAAGTTTCGTACGCGCGTGGAAAAAACAAAGTTATGGTATATAAGTAACTGAACCATGTTAAAAATTCACTAGTCATTTTAGATTCAGTCGCATTAAAGTTCTTTATAAGTGTGTTTTCTTTATTCTAAGAAAATTTCGAACCTGATTAGAATTCTGTGTTCCATCATAGAGTTCTTTTCTTACCTTATTGGTGAGTATTTTAGCCTAAATAATAGTCTAAATAAACAAAAACGACTTCGATTAGAAATTATGAATAAAAATAAAAATAATAATAGAGCGCGCCTGCTAGACCTCGCACTTCACGCCCGCCGATAATGTTATATATAATATATTAAACAATGTATAATATAATATTATGAAATATATATAATGTTATGTTTCTATAACTAATAATATTAATTATTTGTACCTAACTAAAAAGTCAAAGAAAAGCAGAAAATTTCAGAAAAAACACAACTATCTAACATTACTATAGGAGAAAATAGTTATAAACAATAATAATTTTTTTGAACCATTCACTTTGTTAAATTCCATTTAATATCACTATATTCTAGATGAAAATAAGACAAAAAGTGAAAAGTTACACAAAGAACCGCATTTTTCTAAACTTATTCTATGAAAAAAATGCTGAAAGCAATTATTATCTACCTATGGAGAATTATTTTCAACTGCCCCAACTTTAAATGTTATGTTCTTCGATTTTTTTAAAATTCTAGCAATATGTTCACCTACCCAACAGTACTTATTCGATAAATTTATAGACCTCGATTACCACCCCTCTTTAAGTAATGGGGGGGGTGTGCAATTTTCAACCCTAACGCCTGCACGAGTGTTTTCAAACGCTTTGTTTTAGCAATTTAAATTTTTTAGAAGGATTTTCAAAAGATTAGTTCCCATTCATTTATCTTATTTTATTAACGTAAGAAAAGAAGCAAAATATAAGCATTCTTCAAACAATTTAATTGTTTATTTAAGTTTTTTTGCAATGTAGGGTATTTCACTTTTTTAAATAGCCATCAAAAAAAGCTTGTTTTTTCGGTTTAGAAAAAGGTCCTTAGTAAAAAAAAAGGTCAATTGAATAGTTTCTGAGACATAGGCCCCGATGTAAAGACAGTCCTGATGCTCGTGCTGAGACGCAGTTCTTTATTAATCCATACACAGGTTTGCCAGTTTACCATTTTTTTTAACGCGTTCAAGTTTATTCTGAATGACATGAAATTAGCTCACAAGCAATTTAAGAATGTTCGACAGCGGGTCAGAGAAAGTTAAAATTATTTATTATTTGTTGTAAGCAAATAAAAAGTGCAAACTGCTTTTTTCAGAAGTGATGTTGATTTTTCTCAGTATTAATGATTCCTAACTATTATAGTTCTTCAGTTTACAATAGTTATTGTTTGTTCATAAATATTCTATTAATAAATGCACAATTCAACAGTTTTTTACATATAAACGGTGCATTTTTAAATAAATCAACTGCAGAAAAATTATTGATTAACGCCTGTCGTTAGCTCATGATCTGTGAAATCATAGTTTCCTGAGTTTACCACGTGGAGGTGGCAGTGCGATTTTAGACTCCTTCGGGTTGCTCAATTTTTAGGAATCACCTTGCCTCTCACTTCACAGCGTTTTCTAATCGGTTCGTCTTTTCTTTTCACCTGCTTTTGTCTAATTCGCATTTTCTATGATATTTTTTATGTTTATACGCCAAAACTCTAAAGAAATAATTTTTATTATTTTTTTGTTGTTCTAGCTACTAGTTATTGCTGACTTACATGAAAGTGAAAATTTCACAATGTCTTAATGATCTACTTTTAAGAATCTGGTGCCGTAGCTCAACGTTAAGTAATTGAGCGTTTGGATCCAATAACAGCCTACTTGTATTTTCAAAAGTCACTTGTTTTTTATTTGTACTTGATAAAGTGATATGCAAAAAAATGACGAACAAGTCAGTTCTAAACATAAAAGTAGGCTTGTATTGCGCCTAACCGCTCAATTATTTTTGGATCTCATTCAGAGCCAAAGTTGTTTTGAAACAAAAGCATCGTCCTCTTGCCTGTTTTGTTTTGAACCAACTAAACGTCTTCTTTGTACAAACAGACTTATTTGTCTGGTAGATTAGATAAAGTTTGTCACAAATGGATGTTTGCTACAAAAGTATTCTTTTTAAAAGAAATGGACAACTTTTTAGCCATTAATTATATAAAAGGAAATTTGACTTGTGTCAGAACGCATTCTTTTGCCCCAAGAGGATCAGCGGTGATCCAGACTTTCTATTAGTTTCGATAGAATAAAGTGGTTGTAAAGATCATAATCACGCAGCAGGTCTAGAAACTCTTCAACAAATTAGAGACAAATTTAAGGTGAGTACTGACAGTGACGAAAAAGGACATTACTTACATTTGCTCCTAAATCTTGGAGCCGTAGAAAGGTAATAAGAGAATTTGGTGCAACGGAACGTCGAGCCGGGAGAGCTCACAAATGATGACAAAAACGCAGAATACTGGCCAAACTAGGAGAAAAACTGGCACCAGAAATTAAAGTAGCAGTGACTTATATTTATGAAGATGACGAAAACAGTGGATAATTACCTGGGAACAAGGATTTTGTGTCCATAAAGAAGGAAGCTGGAACTCGCGAGCATGTGCAAAACGACTTATTTTGGGCAACCTGTCAAAGTTATACGACCATTTTAAAAAAGAGAATGAGGATAGAGAAATTGAGGTTTCAAAATTTGAATAATTTCGACCTTGACATTGCGTTTTAGGCGGAGAAAGTTGTAGCCAGGCAGTTTGTGTGTGTGTTTATTACGAAGTTATGCATCTCATGTTAGATGCAATTTATATCAAACATCTAACCGAAGAACTCAATATAAAACTGATTAACTATCATGATTGTTTAGAGTTAATCATGTGCACTAATTCAACTCCCGCATGTAATTTCAGCGAATGCGAAAACTTTCCTGGCATTGATGTCCTGAAGAAACACCTGACTGAACTTCTGGATGAAAACTGCGTCAGCGAGTTAAAATATCAAATTTGGAAATAAACTGGTAGGATCAATCTGGTAACTGAAGCAGCTGAGACCGATATTTTCATAAAACGACTTTGCGGAAAACTTGTGAACTTAAAGTCTCATGAGTTTTGTGCCAAAATGCAAGCGTCGTTCATTAAGAATCTCAAGACACTCTATTAGTAGGAGTTTTTTTAGTCATGTTTGATTTCGTGGAAAATTATGCTTACGTTTTTTAAAATGCTATCCAGTCTTCTCACTGGAATAATAATCAGGCATCAATTTTCGCAGTAGTTATCTATTACAAAGAGGGAGATAATTTAAAACATGTGAGCACCGTTAATGTGTAAAAAACTGTTAAATTGTGCATTAATTCATTGAATATTTATGAATAATCAATAACCATTGTAAACTGACGAACCATAATAGTTAGGAATCATTCATAATGAAAAAAATCAACATCACTTCTGAAAAGAGCAGTTTGCACTTTTTATTTGTTTATAATAAATAATGAATAATTTTAGCTTTCTTCCACGCGCCAGCAAACATTCGTTAATTGTTAATGAACTTTTTTCATGTCATTCTAGATAAACTTAAACGCGTTGAAAGATTGGTAAACTGTAAAACTAAAGTCGGGGCCAAATGTTGAGGCCCCTCAATTCTTTTGATTGCAACTCGCACCAAAAAAAATAGCTGAATTGTGTAATAAAAAGCATCTGAAAGCTCAAAGTCTTCTGAGTTAAGCGATATGGTCACTTTAATCCTAGAAATTTTTTTTCGAGAGTTAAAGGGAAAAACGTACAAAAAAACAGGGTTTTCGGCCTTCTTTTTCAAGGGTCCACTTTCACCTTTTCCCAGAAAGAGGGAGACATTAGGAATAATCTAAAAAAATTTTGCAAATATTGTTACAACGTTCTTGAATGCAATGCATTTGAAAAAATTCAAAAATATTCAATGATTTAATTTTACGGTTATTCATTTACAAAAACTTTATCTTGAGAACGAATGAAAATAGGAAGCCGTTTAATGGCTCCAAATGTGAAGTTTTGTATTGCGAGAGCAGTGCAATAATTAAATATATAATAAAATTATTCTTACGCAGGAAATATCGCTATGAACATTTCTGACTTTAATCAGTATTGGTGTGTGACCACATCAGTGGGACAAGTGGCAGCAAAAAAAGTACCCCTCTGTGACAATAGTAATTCAAGAAGCAAGCCAAATGACCCTAACAGATGTGATTCAGCAAAGCAGGGCCTTATAAACGTCTTAAAGATATATTCACCGAGTAGGTCCTTAGAAAATCGAAACCCGATTGCGAATAAATATCCAATTAGGAATATATACGATAAGAAAATTTTTTAAATGAATTTCTTCTAAAACTCTTACAATCCTGAATATCTTTTGAACTGGACAGAATTCTTTTTAGAAATCTATATTATTTTTTACAGTTTTTAAAATGTCCCTAAATATTTCTGGAAAGCTAAGTTTTCAAAATAAAAATTATTAAAAATTTTTCCAAAAGTCATTGCAACATTTTTATATTGTCTTGAAACCTATCGAAATCCTTAAGAAAATTCAAAATTCTATTTCCAGTGTGAGAAAATCTATATTTCATTCTACATTTTTGGAAACTTTTATGAAACTTGAATTATTTTCAGCATATTTTCCAAATTTCTGAATATCAATTTTCTATTAAAATAATTTAAATTTTTCCTACAGTTTTTAAAAAATCCTGCAAATTGAAAGAAGCTGCTTTTAAACTTTCTACATTATTCCTTAAAATTTATTTAAAAAATCATTTTCATGTCCCCATGAATCTGAAGCTCTTATTCTCTAGGAAACTTACCAAACTTCTTTAAAATCTTGCAAATTTGATTTCGAATTCTAAACAATTGTATAATTGATTTAGAATTTTTAAAATATTTTCAAACTGTCAATAATTTGTCAATTTCCTTCAGAACTTTTACATATCTTTTAAAATGATTTAAATTGTTTCTCAAGGTTTTTTTTAAAGAATCGTGCAAAATGGAAAGTGTTTCAAATTTTCTACAATATTTTTAGACAATTTGAAAAATCGTTTCAAATGTTTAATTTTTTCATTTTTATCTTAAAACGCATTATTCAAAATAAAAAAACATTTCTACGTGAACTGAATGATTTTCTGTTTTGAATAATGCTCTTTAAGATAGTAATGGAAAAAATTAAACATTTAAAACGATTTTTTAAATTGTCGGAAAATAATCTAGAAAATTTAAAACACTTTTTTCATTTTTCAGGATTCTATAAAAAAACCTTAGGAACAATTCAAATCATTTTAAAAGATATGTAAAAGTTCTGAAACAAATTGTAGGAAAAATTTAAATTATTTAAGGGGGGGTATGGCTCATAGGGTGAATTTTTTTTAATTTTCTTGTAGCATAACACCTCAAAAATATTCCCTCAAAATTTCATGTTGATCGAATCAAAACTTGCCAAGTTACAGAGCTGTAAGTCTCCGCTCCTCGAGCGGAACACACGAGAACTGGTAGTGACAAAAACTTCAAACGTGTTTTTCTCAAAAATACATTTTTGAAGTCGTTGAACAGTCTCTCTTTAAAACTATTGCACCGATCTTTACCAAATTGTGTATACACTTTTGAGAGATATATCGCAAGAACACAAGGATCTTGTCTATCGATTTTTTTGTTGTTGCTATTTTAAAGATACAAATTTGCGGATTTTTTAGGCGAAAAAACAACTTTTTCAGTTTTTACCGCCAAAAACGGGAGAGAAGATAATACAAATGTAAACGGAGGTCGTTGCGCTCTAGGCATTTATTTAATTCATCGAAATCTTTTTGTTTTTTTGATTTCCGATAATCCGTTGAAGAGTTATCCTGTTTACCGCAAATCATCTTTTTTCGAAGGCGTCTCCGAAAATCTTTTGGCAATTGCTCAATTTCTAATATTTTTAGACAAAAATTTTACAGGATATTCTTGAAATGTTACTTCAGAACGAACAAACGTTTTTGAATAAATGACATTTACCGTTGCTTGATGAAAAATCGCTAAGAAACGCTTTTTTTTACTCTCGCGACCCCCTCCCCCCCTTAAATAGAGATTTAGAAGTTTTCCAGGAATATTTAGAAA
>JAUELO010099349.1:0-17876 GCA_032357855.1 Amphibolips quercusostensackenii | reverse complement strand
TTCTGAAATTATGGTAAGATTATTAAAATAAAGTTTTGTTAATAAGGAATCGTTTAACATTTTATGAAATATGACACCTCTGACGCATGATTTCAACGCCCATCAAGGAGTATCATGATTTATTAAGATGGTAATAGATCTTGATCATTTTCAATGTAATATGACACTATCGCTAAAAATATTTAATATATGTATACATGTAGAAATAAGGCGAAAACATATTTCATAAGACGGAAGAATGAGGAAAAATTATTTATGTAAATTTCCAATGATAGTAGATTAAAAAAAGATAATCCAAGTCTTAAATTTCTGAAGACTTTAAAGAAATTAAGAGGAAAGTGAAATTGTCTTATTCGTGGATAAAGACGTTTATATACATTTCTTAATGACATCATAAACGATAAAACAATGTTAACACCTTAAGGTTGATAAAAAGCCAACCTCGAGCGCTTTGAAGGTGGGTAAAAGACTTTAAAATAAATAAGGAAAGTATGAAGTCATGCTTTTTGATAATTTTTGAAATTATTTATGTAACAATAAATTGCGAAATTTTGTTTTTTATGAAAGACAACGCTGATAAAGTTAGTGTTTTACTCTTGCAGTTACCCCCTCGTCGGGGTAATAAAATATGATTGAAGTTGCTGTCTACTTCTCCAATATGTCTTAACACAATGATCGATAAGATCTTGCTTCGCAAACTTTGACGTCTAATTAGAAGTGAGCAGAGTGGGAACCACCTTTTTACTATTTTTCATCACGGAGAACCGGAAAGCAATACTAACTCTACCAGTTTTTTTGCGATAGAAAAATAAATGTGAAGATTATTTTCTAAAAGTAATTAGTAGTCGATTTTCCAATTGTATTGTCAGAAAGACAAAATCTACAAATTTGTTATAAATTATTTTTTGATTAAAAGACAAATGTTTTTATTCAAAAAAATTTCGCAAGTCGCATTGCGGGAAACCACATTGCGACAAGTCACATGGTGTCATCTCTTATTCGGAAAAATTTGAAGTTAAAAAAAACTTCGCTAAAGTTTAGGAAGATACCTCTGTCGCAAAAATAATTTAGTTTACACACAAAAACCTTTCTAACGTCTCAAAGTGTGGGGGGTTAGAAAACCCCACTGTGATTGGTCACATTATTAAATTAAGTCCCTACTATTTTTTGCTAATTTTTTGTGGACTACAGATTTTTTCCAACTGATAGACGCCGCCATGTGACTAACCGCCATGTGTCTTAACGCCATGTGACTTGCAGCAAATGTGACTTGACGCAATGTGACTTGTCGCAGTGTTACTTTCTAGGTGGTCGACATGATCCGGACTCTAGTTGTTTACCATAAAAGAGTTCCACTTCTGAAAGATTTACAATTGCCAAAAATACTAAAATTTTCAACTATAAAAGATATAAAATAAAAGGAATAGCATCGTTAAATTTTATTTTAATTTACATATTTTTAACAAACCAGGTAAGACCAAATAAATTAATTTTCAATTAAATGAATCAATTTTCAACTAAGGAAAATTATTTTCTACCAAAGAAGTCGTATTTGCAACTAAATTTATTAATCATATACTGAGCAGTAGAATTTTCAGCTGAAAAGGATAAATTTTCACAAAAAAAATTTTTTTTTTAATTCTTAAAGTCATTTCGTCAATACTCTAAAAACAGGGCAAGTACGGACACTTTTTTACAAAAATAAGGAAACAAAGTTTTGTAAATAAGACTATTATCAGTGCAATATTAAATTTAATTTAAAACAACTCAAACTTCCAACCAGATAAATTTTCAAACAAGAAGACTATTTTTCTATAAAAAAAATTGAATTTACAACAAAATAAATAAAGTTTCAACTAAAGAAGATCAGCTTTCAATTAAAAAGGCAGTAGTTAATTTTCCGTTTAAAAATTAATTTTAATCAAATAAGTTAAATTTTGAACTAAGGAACCTAATTTTTCACTAACATTATGAATGTTTAACCAGAAAAATCAATTTTCAATAAAGTAGTTTAACGTTTAACTAAGTACTTTAATTTGAGCCAAAAAGATGAATTCTAATCGAAAAATGTACTAGTTGATATTCTTGTTAAAAATTATTTTGATTCCAAATAGAAAAAAATGATAAGAATATAATAGTTGAATTCAACCTAAAAGACAACTAAAACAGTTAAGCTTTTAATTCGATAAATCAATTGTTACAACAAAAATTTCAACAAAATAATTTAATTTTCAGCCAAAAAGAATAATTTTCAGTCAAGAAGATTAATTTTTTAGCAAAACAGTTGAATCAAAAAGATTAATTTTCTACCAAAAACAAAATTTAAAAACAGTTGCTAATTCCCAAGCAAACAAATACATTTTTACAAAAAGACTAAACCCTTAACTAGAATAGTTAAATTTACAAGAAAAAGAAAAATGACCTTTAATCATAACAGCTAAATTATCAACTAAAGAAGTGAATTTTCAACCAAAGCGAAGAATCATAAAGTAGAATAGGTAGTTTAGCAGTTGCAAAAAAATTGTCAACCAAAAAAAAATCATTTTTAGCAAAATAGTTCAATTTTTAAATTTTCAGAAAATCGCAATTTCAACAAATGTATTCAATTTTAAAAAAATTAATTAAATTTTGAACTAAAAAAAGTTATTTTTAAAACATAAAGATTAATTTTTATTTAGAAGAATAATTTTACATAAAAAAAGGATTTGTTAATTAAGTACATTATTTTTTAACTAAATAGTTGAATTTTCAATCAAAAAGATGATTTTCAGTCAAAAAGATTTTTTTTCAAAAACAAATGAATTAGCAAATTAAAGTTAAAATTTCAAATGTACAAATAAATGTCTATCTAAAATAATGAATTTTGAACTAGAACAGTTAGGTTTTAAATTTTAAAAAAATTTCATAAAAATAGTTCAATTGTCAAAGAAAGAAATGAAATTTTAACCAATGCGGTAAATCTTCAACTAGAATAGTTAACTTTTTAGTTCCAAAAAAATTGTTAACACAAAAGAAATTTTTTAACAAAGAAGTTAAATTTTCAATCAAGAACATGAATTTGGAACTTAAATGATAAATCTTCAACCAAAAAAGAAAAAAATTTCAAACCATAAAAATTAATTTTGATACAAAAAGTTAATTTTATATAAGACAGATTTTTAACAAATATTTGAATTTAAAAAAAATACAATTTTTAGTTAGAAAGATTTATTTTTGACAAAGAAATACAAATTTCCCGAAAATATTTAATTTTCAACCAAAAAAACCTTATTTTTAAAAAAGAATTTAACTCTCAACTAATCAGTCAAGTTTTTAACCATATTGTTGAATTTGCAACTACAAAAAATTAAGTTTCAACTAAAAATAATATAAAAAAATTTTAAATTTGAACAAATTAATCTTTACCTACTAAAAAAATTATTTTCAAGGAAAAAGTTTAATTTTTGTTGAAGATTTTCGCTATTCATGAACAGCGACTCAAAAAATTTTTTTTGTTCAAATGTCAACTATTTATTTGAAAATGGAACTGCTATGTTAAAAATTAATTTTTTGGTTGAAAGTTCATCATTCTAAATGCAAACCTTTTTTCAAAATTAAACTGTTTTTTCAAAATTTTTATTATAAATTAATTTTACTAACTGCAAATTGAACCATTTCACTATAGTTAAACATTTATTTTCTCAAGTTAAAAATTCAATTATTTCTTTCAGAACTTCTGTATTTTGTTGCAAATATTAATCTTCTTAGTGACTAATTTACCTTTTTGGTTAACAATTTATTTCTTCAATTGGAAATTTATCTATTAAGCTAGAAATTCTTTTGAAAATTTAAAAATTTGGTTTGATTCATGTATTTTGTTGAAAATCAATCTTTTTGGTAGAAATTTATTATTTTTAATAAAGAATTAATTTTTTTATATCAAAATTATTTTCTATTGCAAATGAATTTTTTCAACTAAAAATTTAACCATTACATTTTTTGCCAAAAAATTATCTTTTTTGATAGAACTTTATACTTCTTGTTTAAAATATTATCTGTTTGGTTGAGGATGTAACTTTTTTGTTGAAAATTCATTTTTTCGGTTAAAAATGTACTAATTTTGTTAAAAATTCGTTCTTTGTTCTTAAAAATTAATTTTTCACTGAAAATGTAGCTATTCCATTTGTGCTTCAAAATTGATATTTTTAATTCAAAAATTGACTTATTTTAATAAAAACTCATGTTTTTTAGGTTAAAATATTTTTTGTTTTTGATTTTTTTGGATTGTAAATTCAACTTTTTTGTCAAAAATTAAAATATATTTCGGTGAAAATATCGACCATAAGACTTTTCAGAATTGCAGGAAAAATTCGAGTCGGTTTAAGAGATATTTGGGATTTTTAAATGTTCAGAAAATAAATCTGTTTTAAACTGACTCAAATTATTCCTAAAATTTTAAAAAATCTTTAAAAATTGTAAAAATTGGTCTCTAATCTTACAGTTATCTTTAACATTTGTAGAAATTTTTAAAAATGTCGTGATACCTTCTTAAATTTTTTTTAAAAGCTTGAAAATTTTTTTTAAATCATCAGCAAATTACATATTTTTTGAAATCTTAAAAAAATTTTTTAAATATTTTTCTAAAATTAATTTTTGCAAATGAAAATTCCGTTTAAATTTTCCTATGATTTTTGAAAACATTTTTTTGTTATAGTGAAAACCTTTAAAATCTTCAATAAGCTTTACTTTCAAATATTCAAAAATGAGTATTTTATTAAACTTTTCAAAAATCATTTCAATTTTTAATTTCATTTTGATTCTTTCTAAAACTTTTGTCTCCTAAACTACTCGAAATTTTACAAAACTTTGCTATCTCGCTAATTAAAACATTTTCGTATAAAATCGTCCAAACTCTTAAAAGTTTTTAAAATTTTTAATTAGTTTTTTTATTTTCGAAATCTTTAAAAATCTGCATATTACATTTTGTATATAAAAGTACGAGAAACCTTTGCTGCATTGATAATTATTGTTATTACATATAATATTTGGAACAAAATTTCTGTTTAAATCCCGGTTACCAAACATATACTACTATATACTAATAAATAGATGTTCACATAAATTTTTAAAACAATTTGTTATTGTTGTTAGCAATTTTTTCTTATATTGGTGATAGAAAGTCGCGGTTTTTTTAACAAAAATTCTTTTTTTGGGTCAATTTTCAATATAAATGAGGTGATTGTTGATAATTTTAACAAACATAATTTCTTAAACAATTTATTATTATTTTTAATAATATTGTTTTTAAATAATATTTTAAATTGCTGTTATTTTCTGAAATTTCAAACTTTTTGTCAACTTTTCACCTGAAGTGGCTGGAAAATTAATTAATTTCAGCAAAAATAATTAATGAAACAAATTCTTGTTGTTTATGGATATCTTCTTCTATAATTATACTAGATAGCTGCGGTTTTTTTTTATATACAATTTTTAACTTTTTGTCATTTTCCAATTTTAGCAAAGTAACAAATAATTCGAGTGAACAAAAATAATTGTTTAAACAATTTATTATTTTCAATATTCACGTTGCTGAAAGGTAGAAACTTGCATTTTTTCAGAATCTTAAACTATTTATCTATTTTTCACTTAAAGTTCCCTAATAATTAGTTAAGTTTAGCACAAGTTATTGTTTAAACAAATTATTTTTTGCTTAGAACTATGTTTGTCTATATCAATGACAGATAGTTGCGGTTTTTTCTGAAATTTCTAACTCTTTGTCCACTTTTCACTTAGAGAATCATATAATATTTTAAACAATCTCTTCCTTTTTTGTCAATATATTTTTCTGAACTAAATGAAGAATAAACCAAAAAAAAAAAATTATGAAAGCCTTAACTTAGTAACAATTTTCAAAGGTAATATTATTTAAAATAATAATAAATTGCTTAAACAATTATTTTGTTGAGTTCTAGCATTATTCTGAAGAAACATTATTAACAATAATAATAATTAATTGCATAAACAATGATGTTTGTTAGCATAACTCAACTACCACCTCACTGTAATTAAACTTTAGACAAAGAAGAGAATCAAATTAAATTTTGTTTCAAAATAAAAAAAAATTGATTTTTTTGTGTGAATTTAAACAAATTTCCGGGCGATGTGAATGAAAATTTAAAAAAATTCAAACTTAGTATAACAAATTAAACATAGAAAAATTAGTAACGTACCTCATTAGGCATTTGAAAATTGAGAAACTTGAAAATTTATATTTGCGTATTTAAACTTTTTATACTAAACAGCATATTTGGTAATTGTGAATTCTCTTTTGTTAAAGCTCCTTCGGCTTTAACGAACACATTCTCATCACATGTCTCGTGCGTCGCACTCAGCTTTGTTCAAAATTCGAAGTTTTTCATGTAACAAATGTAATTTTAAATGTTTCTTATGCTAACAAAAATTTGTTCTTTATTTTGCAATAATTGCTATTTTCAGCTACCCTAAAAAATGTATCAGTTTAAACAAATTTATATTATTACAATTTATAATACGCATTAACAATAAATCAGATATATTGTTATTGTCTTGTTTTTATAACTTAAAAAAGTGCGCATCCTATGAAAAACAATTTTGTTAATCAACATTTTATTGCACCTTGTGTAGTTTAAAAAAAAATTGATTTGTTCATTTACAATGTTATTTTTTACGATTTAAATAAAAAATACGCATGCTGCTAGGAAAAATAAAAAAAAAATTTAATTTTTAATATTTTTTAATGTAAAATTTTTAATATCAATTTTTTGCTTCCTTGAGTCGCTTTTACACAAATTTTTTTTATTTAAACGATGTTTTTGAAGATTAGTTCAAAAACTACGCATCCTGTTGAAAAGTGATATGAGAAAAATGTGCAGATCTTTTTGTTGTGCACAATTTTTTTTTATTTATCTTTTTTCGTAGCTTGTATCACCTGTCAAAATTTTTTAATATTTCGAAAGTTTCATTATGAATGAAATTGATAATACGCATCCTATTAAAAAGTAATTATTAACAAAGCAGATCTTTTTTGGATGCACAACTTTTGTTATTTTTTTTTGTAGCATTTATTGTGTTTTCAAAAAATTTTATTTTTAATTTTTAATTTCATCTTTTACGCTTTAAAAAAACTGAGAGTTTTATTGAAAAACAAATAATAACAAATTTATAGATCCTTTTTGGTTAATAACTTTTGTTTATTTTTTTCTTACCTTGCGTCATTTTTCCAAAAATTAATTTTTTTATATTTTTAATGTTATTTTTTACGATTAAAAGAAAGACTACGTAATCTATCAACAAAAATCAATGCAAAATTTGTAGCGCTTTTTCGGATGAAAAACTTCTGTTAATTTATTTTTCTTGTAATAAATAAAAAAAATTTGTAGATATTTTGTTAATGCAAATTTTTTATTTCTTAATCTTTTTACGTATCTTGCACCTTGCGTCGTTTTTTCAAATTTTCATTCTTTATTTTTAATATGATTTTTTACTCTGAATTAATAAATGTAATAAATAAATTAATAAAATTAATACAACACTTGTGGCTCTTTTTTGGGTTAACAACTTTTGTCAATTTATTAATTTCGTAGCTCCTGTCGTTTGTTCAAAAATTAAATTTTTTTACTTTTAATATTTTTTCAAATCAAACGAAAACTACGCGTTCTTTCAAAAAGTAATTGATAAAAAATTTGTAGATAATTTTTTAATAATTATTTTTTATCTTTTAATCTTTTTTCGTACCTTGCATAGCCAAATCAGATTTTTGATTTTTTATTATTTTTTGTACAATCAAAATTTAAATTCTCAATTTTTCAAAGAAATTTAAAAAGTCGTTCTGATAATCTTGTAGGACTTTTAAATAAAAACGTTTTTTTATCTTTTGACTTTTTTCATATCGTGCGTTGTTTGGCTCAAAATTTTCATTTACTTTTTTTTTTAATTTTGAAAACGCTATAATTCTGATATTTTTCTTTTTATCGACAATTTTTTTAACGATTTGTTTGGCTTTTCAGTTACTACGGATAGCCGTACTTTGCGTCGTTTCTCCAAAAATTTTTTTTTTTTTATAAAATGTTATTTTTCACGATAAAAAGAAAAGCTGCGTATTCTACTACACAAAATTAATACAACCTTTGTGGCTCTTTTTTGGGTACACAACTTTTGTCAGTTTTTTTTAGCTTTTGTCGCTTGTTCAAAAATTAAAGTTTTTTATTTTTAATGTTGTTTTTGCAAATAACAACAAAACTACACGTTTGATCCAAAAGTAATAATTAAACAATTTGAAGATATTTTTTTAATTCTTATAATTTATTATTCAATTTTTTTTTGTATCTTGCACAGTGAAATCAAATTTGTAAATTTTCATTATTTCTTGTCGAATCCAAATTTGAATTCTTAATTATTTGAAAAAATATAAAGTTATTATGGTAATCTTGTAGAACTTTTGAAAAGAAACGTTATAACCTTGCGTTATTTTTTTCGAAAATTATTTATTTTCATTTTTAATGTTATCTTAGATGTTAAGAAGAAAAATTACATATCCTATCAAACAGAATTAACAAAGCATTCGTAGCTCTTTCTTGCGTGAAAAAATCTCGTCATTTTATTTTTTTTCCTGGCTTTTGTCGTTTATCCAAAAAATAAATTTTTTAAATTTTTAATAATTTTATCTTTTAATTTTCTTTTGTATCTTGCATAGCCAAATCAGATATTTGATTTTTAAATTATTTTTAGTACAATCAAAATTAAAATTTTCCATTTATCAACCAAATTCAAAAAGTTATTGTGGTAATCTTGTAGTACTAAAAAAAAAGAAACTTTTCCATTTTCTGACTTTTTTTATGTCGTGCGATGTTTGGCTTAAAATTTTTATTTGTGTTTGTTTTTCTAATTTTAAAAATTCTGTAACTCTGATCATTTTCTTTTTATCAAAAAAAGATTTAGGAATTTTTTCGACTTTCCAAATACCATGAGTAAGCCATGCATAATATTTTTAAATTTTAAAAAAAATTGTCTCAAAATTTTTAAAAATTCTCTCATACAGACATAGAGACATACATACATACATACATACATACATACATACATACATACATACATACATACATACATACACACATACATACATACATACATACATACATACATACATACATATTCGCAAAAACCTGTTTTTTTGGTTCAGAGGGTCTCAAAACGTGGACATTTGACAAAAACGGGGTTGGTCAAATTTTACTCTAATCTAATACCTTCTCTGATGAAGAGTAAAAAATTGTGCGTTAAAAAAGATCGACCAATTTGTTAGCAAGCAGTTTTTGATAGGACGCGTGGTTTTTTTGCGTTGAGGATTGAACTATTTTGTTGAAAATTTGTCTTTTCTGGCCGAATGCAGCTGTTTTTAAATAAAAATTAAAATATTTTTGCTTGAAATATTGACTATCATATTTTATTTAAGAATTTATCTTTTTTTGATGGAACTTCAGCTACTCAAAAGGAGGTGGAACTACTTTGTTGAAGATTAATATTTTTAGTTTATGATTCATCATTCAAGTTGAAAATCCTTTTTTTTTTTAATTAAATTATTTTGTTAAAAATTTGTTTGGTGAAAATTCATTTTTTCAACAGAAAATTTAATTAATCCATATTTGGTGGGAAATTTATCTTTTTTAGTTTGAACTTAAACTATTTATTTTAAAATTCCTCAATTTTTTTGATTATTAAAATTTTTTAATATAAAATTAATATTGTTGGTTAAAAATTAATTTTTTAAATTAAAAATTAAACTCTTAAGTTGAAAATTCCTTTAAAATTTGAAATATTTGTTTGATATTTTAAACAATTTTATTAGCAATTAATATTTTTGTCTAGAAAATTAAATTTAAAATCAAATACAGACTTAGGAATTTGTATATAAAGAGCATAAAACACGGAACGCAAAGCGCATAATCAATGTATTCCGGAATGCGAAGCGCGACGACCAAATCTTGTGCCGTAACCGCGCTTAAACTTTTTTCTTTCTATTATACGGTGCACAAAACAAAGCGTGGGGCGCAAGGTTTAAATAATTTTTATATCAAATATCGAGCGCGAAGCGCGAGTGTGCGGATAAAAATATTTTCCTTAAGATCGATAAAACCTTAAGTAAATTAGTTTCTCTCTTCATATAAAACTAAAGTAATTAAACCAAAGCATTTAACAGCGATAAATCTTAGAAAGCAAGCATTAATTTAACTCAAACTTGAAAACTAAAAATTAAATTAATTTAAAAGCGATAAAGATTACAAAGCGAGCAGTAATTTAAAAATGTCTTTAATCGTAGAGGTTTTAATAATTTGATAATATTCGCAAGTAAACAGCTTCTTTCTATCTAAGCCGAGCACGATGTGCGAAAACTGAACATATCCGAGCGCGAAGTGCGAAACAAAACCTCTTTGGCTGAAAATTTACTCACTTTGTTAAAAGTTCGTATCTTTGGATCTGTTCGATTAAGATTTCAGGAGAACTTGAATTATTTAAGATTTCTAAGAAAATTTTAAATAGTTTTCTGTAATAAATTTGAAAATAATATTTTTAAAAGATATTTTGAATTGCTTAAAAAATAATTTCAAAGACTTAAATGCAACTTTTTTATTTTGAAAGATTTTCAATAAGCTTTTGGGAAAATTCAAATTATTTTTTAAAGATGTATCAAATTTTAAAAAAACATTCTAAAAATAATTTAAAGATTAATAAATTTTAATAAATTTAAAATAAAATGTAGATTTTTAAAGATTCCTAGAAAAACTTTCAAGGATTTTTTTTAAATTAATTTTATGACAGCAAATGAAAAGGTTTCATAACATTTTTAACAATTATTTAATTTAAATTTTCTTAGATCTATGATGAATAAGTTAGAAGCTGCTTTAGAAATTTTAATTTTTTTAAAAAAAAAATAGATTATCATTATTGATAGAAAAAAATACGATAATTCTCACTTTGAAAAATTGATTTTTAAATCATTTCTAAAAACTTCAAAAAACATGTTAAAAGATTTTTAAAACCACGTAAAAATCTGATAAGATCCTGCAGCAATTATTTTATTTTTGAATAATTTTTAAAAAATTCTAGGAAATGTTAAAATCATTTAAAAAGATATTATAAGGATTTTAAGTAGCTTTGAAGAGATTACAAGTATTTTTAAACTTTAAAAGATAAGCGAATATTTAACAAACATTTAAAAAAATTTTTTTAACTTTGTTAGGTCCTAAATATTTTCAATATTATTAAAATTATCCTTGAAAATTTGTTAAAATCCTGCATAATAATTCAAATTATACTTTCTTGACATATCTGAAGTCTTCAAAGTTTTTTCTTAATTTTTTTGAGAATCTTAGTAAAATTTATTTTTGTGCAACCTTTAAGTTAATCAAACCTAAAAAATAAATAGTTACATGCAATTTTGTTTTGTATGAAACATCAACTAGTGCATTTCTCGTTGAGAATTTTTTTGTTTTTTTTTTATTCCGTTGATTGTGTGAAAATGAAACTACTTTATTAGAAATTAATTTTCGTTGTTAAAGATTTATATTTTGAGTTCAAAATTCACCACTTTTGCTAATTTTCTGTTGAAAATTAACGCTTTTGTTCAAAATTTATGTTTTCGGCTTGAAAAAGTGAACTGTTTTTCAAAAAAATTTGTCTTTTGGAAAAAATGTTACCTTTTCAGGTTTAAAATACAACTGGTTGAAAATTAATCTTTTTGGTTGAGGATTCACGTTTTTGGTCAGAAATTTAGATTTTTCAGAAATGCTTTAAAAAATTTGAAGATTAAAACAATTTTTTAATCATTTTTCAGAGAAGTTTTTAATAAATTTTTAAGAATGAGATTCAAAAGAATATTTCATGAGATTTTGAAACATTTTAAAATATTTTCAAGATTATCAAAGAAGAATGTGGAGCGCTTTGAGGCATTGTTTGCAGTTTTGAACGATTCTTAGAAAAGTTTGAAAAAATTTGAATCATTCTTAAAAGAGATGTAAAAGCTTTGAAAATATTTCAAAAATAATAAAAATTTTTTTTAAAGATTTCAAAAAAATGAAAACAAAATATAGAATTTAAAGATTTCAAGTAAAAAAGCTTTTAAAGTATTTTGAAAGGTTTTTGAAAAATCAACATTTTTCAAGATAATTAGAAAATTTTCAATGTTGCTTAGTTGAAAAATAAATTTGATTAGAATATTTACAATGTATTCAAAACATTTCAAAAGATTACTTTAATTTGAAAAAAAAATTCTGGAAGATTTTAAGGAAATTTTAAAAATAATTTCAGTGAGCTCAAACTTCTATGAGTTGAAAATATCCTTTAAGGTAAACGAATTTTTTCTAAAGTATGATGAAATTCTGTAAAATAAGAAACGATTATTAAAGATTTTCTAGATACGGTTTCAGAATACCTTAAATCTTTGCATATATTTTTGAATTTTCTCGAAAAACATTGTAAATTTACATTTATATAATCTCAAAAAAAAAATAAAATCAGCATTAAATAAGGCAAACGTTTTAAAATAGTTGTTTGATTTTAACATTATATCATTTTTTTGTATAAATTAATAACCGTAAAAAATGAAACGTTTTGAAAATCTTATTTTTCAGTTTTAACTTTATCATTGCATGACGCGACGGATTTTGAGTGTAACAGCTCAATTTAAAAGAAAATAATTTTTACCTAACTTAAGTAAAGTAAAGAGAATTAGTACTTAAAAATGTATTTTTAGCAAAATAATTTAATTCATAATAGTAATTTATTTTTTTATTTATCAATCATTTAGTCCTCTTTCTCAATTTCAGCTGAAAATAAAAGTTTATTTAATAGCAATATAATTACAAACCGAATTCACCTTGGTCTAAATGATTATTTTTCGGTTTATAGAGGAAATTAAATTTACAAAAATTGCGTTACAAAGCACAATAAGATTTGTGTACTTGACTTAGTAGCTGGAATGCGGAAAAAGCTCTTGGCCCCCTTTTCACCAGGGAACATTTACGATATTTTACGAAAGTCATCATCAAGAAGTCATGGAAGTAAATAATGTTTAATTGTCTTGTTATAAAGTTCACATAATTTAAAATTGAAAAAAAACGATAAAGGCTCAAAAGATCATTTACGCATCGAATGTATTTTTTAGTTAATTTATCAATGGTCAGAATAATGGTCAGGATTTCCTATGAAATATAAAAAAATATTCTCCGTAATGAATAAATTAAAAATATTCATACTGGGTAATAAGAAAACTTGAATTGCGAAAGAAACATTTTTTATAGCTCTTAGATTTATGTAGTACTTTAAAACGTATTTTTAGCAAAATAATTTCATTACAAATACATTTTTTTATATTGATCAATTAGTCCTTTTCCTCAATGGCAGCTAGAAATACAAGTTAATTTAATGTCGAAAGAATAACAAAACTAATTTAGCTCGATTTAAAGTATTATTTTTTGTTTTATACCGGAAATTAAATATAAAAAAATTGCGTTATAAAGCACAATAAAATTTGTGTACGCGACTTTGTGGAAGGAATGCGGAAGAAACCCTTGTCCCCCTTTTCGCTAGGCAACTTTAACGATATTTTGCGAAAGTCATGATCAGAAAGCCGTGGAAGTAAATAATTTGTTATTTTCTTGTTTTGGTAGAAATTTGAATGAAAATAACAATGTTTATATTCGCAAGGAAGAGGGGAATTAATTTGCCTGTATATAAAGACATCTGGAAGACATATCAGAATCATTCAACTTTCAACATGGCATTCCTGAGAACTGTTACTGTCTTCTGCGTGGTGTGCATTATTGCACTTTCTCAGATAGCCGGTATTAACGCAGACCACTATCATTATCACGGGCATAACTATTACCACAACCATGACCATCGCCACAATAGTTATGGCCACGGTGGTTATGGCCACGGTGGTTATGGCTACCATGGTTATGGCCATCACCGATATCATTAATAGTTGTCAACATTTCGATTGCTGTGGTAAGCATTCATTTTACGTATTTTTTATTTTTGCCTATAATAATATTCCAGATAGACACGATACAGAGTATTTTTATAAATTATATTTTTATATGCATAACAGCATTTGTGTTTCATTTGAAATACTTTTATATGATGATTATAATAAGACAATTATTTCTGCAGTTTAAAAAAGCCTTTTTGAAGTGTTCATTAGATGTGGGGTAATATTCAAAGAGTAATTATTTATCATTGTTCTATGAATAATTTTGTGGAGAGATTTCGAGTTTAAACTATATTTACATAATATTGACGATTCTGAAAATCTACAAAAACATCTATTTATCCTATAGCTGATACGTGTTCTAGTTCATGAGCTGGCTTTGAAAATTAGGGGATTCAAAATTGAAATTTCATTTTTTTCTTGAAAATTAATTTCTTCAAATAAAAACGTAATTTTTTAAAATTCAAGTTTAATTCAAAACTTAATTTTTAATTCAAATATTTTTTGGTTTAAGTATCGTCTATTGAATTTTTGCGTACAGAATTTGTCCTCTTTGGTTAAAAAAAAATCATTTTCTTTTTGTTAAAGATTCAACATTTTAGTTGAAAATTTATATTTGTGGGTCCAAAATTTTACTATTTGTAGAAAAATCGTCTTTTTAGCGTAAAAAGTTGAACAGTTTGAAAAATATCAAACTATTTAATTGAAAACTACGTTTTGTGTTTAAAGTTAAATTTTTGGTTTAAAAATTTACAGATTTCGAAAAAAATTAAATTTTTTCTCAAAAAATCATATATTTGGCTTGAAAATTCGACTCTTTGGCCATAATTCACCTTCTTGGCTTTGAAATTTAAGAATTTTGTTGAAAATTAATGTATTTTGTTGAAAATTCTTTTTTTTAGAACATTAACCTTTTTGTTAAAAATGTATCTTTTTGTGTGAAAATTAAACTATTTGCTACAAATTTTATTTCTCTGTTGTCAAAACTTAAAAGTTGCTGTTAAAAATTCGTGTTTTTTAGTTTAATTCAACTGGTACGAAATTCGTTTTCTGGTAGAAAATTTACCATTTATTGTAGAAAAGTGATCTTTCTTGGTTGAAAATGACATTCTTTGTTAAAAAATCAACTGTCTTTAACATTTTTTTTTTTTTTTTAATTTAAGAATGCTTCTGTTCTTATTTGATTTTTAATCTTCTTTGTTTAAAAATTTGACCATTTAGGTAAAAATGCATATATCTTTGTAGTTAGAAGTTCAGCTACTTTGATAAAGTAATCTTTCTTTGGTTACTTTTATTAAAATTATTATTAAAAATACATTTTTGTATTGTTATTAATATTTTAAAAAATACATTTTATATTACTCACTTTCTATTTTATGATTATAATGCATTAATTGTTTCTGTAGATGAAAAAGGTTTCCTTTAAGGCTGTGTCTAGTCGTCCCGAATTTTCGGGACGACTAGACAAGCGTATGAAAAATATTTGGCTAGTCATCCCGAATTTCGGGACGAGACACTTCGTTCCTTTAAATGTTAGATGTTGACTATGTTATATGTAGTCTAGTTCAAAAATGCCGACTTTTGATTTTTAGTGATTGAATTCCTCCAGTTTTTTTATTTTCCGAAAAAAATCCATTTTTTTGCAATGCTAACCCATGCTCTTAAAATTAGCATTGGGTTATAAACGGAAAAAGCTCAGTTTTCAAAAAAAAATTGAAAAAATAATTCTTTTTCATAAGCTTTTGTGAATCAAGTATATTCGACTGTTAAAAAATGTAAAAGAAATATTTTTTACCCAATAAATTTAAATTTCCACCAACCAATCTTCTGTTACTATACGCCGAAATTGCCCAAAAAATTCAAAATAGCAATTTTTTATCAAGTCAGTGCTGAAGATGGTATTTTTTAGAATTTTTTTGCATCAATCTTTTAAAATCTACATGTGACAAGTCTTTCAGTATTCTAAATAATTTGAGAAATTTTAGACTAATATTAATTATTAAATCCATTTTTTTTATTCTGTTAGTCGGAAAATGTTGTAATCTTTTGAGATAAATGATATGAAGTTTATGAATGTCAAGAGTAGTTCTTCTTCTTCAACATATTTCCTATTAATTTCAACTGATGACACAATGACAAAAATAAAAAAAAGAGTATTTGTTAAGAATATCTAGTTATTACGTGAACAATTTAAATTTGTTAAAAAATTGTTAAAAAGGTCTAGTATTTTCAAATTTCTCAAATTGTGTCGCTTATTATTCAGTATATCCTTATCTCTAAACGTATACCATATACTGTTTAATGAATTTGATTGCATTGCACTAAGACTAGTTTTGTGCTTTTTTCAGAATTACTTCTGGGCTCTGTTTAATTTATATTCTTTAGAAAAACCTCAATGCAAGTTATTGACAATCCACTAATACCATTAGTCTATAAATGTGATTCAAAGAAAAAATTAACTACACTTTACTTAGAGCAATTAAATGAAATTTTTTAAACAAATTATTCTTCAAACAATATTTTCTGTATTAAAGCTTAAGAGAGTCATTATCAATTGTTCAATTTGAAAAAATAAAAACGTTACATAAAATGTAAAATTAAATTTTGACGATTGACAATAAACGCAATTGTCTAAAAAATAGTAATGGCTTGAATAATTACTAAAAGTCTGAAAAGTTCTGGTATTCATCAACTTTATATCATTTATCCCTAAAAAAAATTATTTTTATTATTATGTTATAATTTAATTTTATTTTGAATTTCTGGAGCACTTCTTGGGCAAAATAGAGGGCTATCAGGCGGGTCAAAATCAACAGTTATTAGGTGAAAATAATTCCTTAAACATTTCTGAGGAGACTATACTTTAATTCACAAAAAGTTTATAAGAATTACAGCATTTTTTAAATTATTTTTGAAAACCGAATGTCATATTTCTAAAGACATTGATTTGGACCGCCCTAGTGTGCTCTTATTATAAAAATATTCCACTGTATTTTGAAAATTGTTACAAAAAAATGTTTGCTTCTCTTTTTTTAGAATGAACGGCACCTTCTTGATTAGACCTTTCACAACTTAAATCAATTTAGGCTGTTGAACTGTAACGGAATGACAAAGAAATAAATTTACACCTTTTCTGTGCTACTGTGTATTCTAGTATAATGATTGTTAATTATTTTATTGTGAACTACTAATTTAATGTAGAGGATGATCATTAACGATTGGTTTTCTGTATGTTAATTAAAAAAATAGCGTGCTTGTTACTAATAAATTATTTTTTGAATATACGCGTTTAATTTTTTATTGACTAACCTTTTTTAAAACTGTAATCAATTGGAAGTAATCATAAGACCCTTGGAAAGAGGCTAGGGAAGTAGCGCACTCAGAACAAATAGAGTAAAAAAGAAATTCAATATTCATAAGAATAATGATTTTTAATCTTTTTTGCGTGTCTAATATTTTTTATCGTTGTTCGTTTCGTTTGCCTAGGTCTTTAAAAGGCTTAACACCTGAGGTGATTGTTGACTATCCCACACGTGAGATCGCATGAGATCTCCCATGTGTTGATTTTCGACAGTCGACATTTTCAATTTCAATTTTGAATTTCCGACTTTTTTGCACTCGTGCGAAAAGTAATGTGTAAATAGCTATGATTGTCAATAAAAATAACAAACATTAGTTCAATGTACAAATTGAAATTACGGCTTTGCAAAATGCGCAGTAATCACAATGAGGATATACTAGGCAGTCTGTTAAGTACCTGAAAATTCTAAGAGATGGCATTAGTATTCACTAATGTAAACCATTTTTGTCGAGCTTGATCCTTCAAATGACGCCTGTCAAAACTTCAGCCATTTATGTTTACGCATTTACAAGT
>JAUELO010099348.1:0-42624 GCA_032357855.1 Amphibolips quercusostensackenii | reverse complement strand
AGCAAGAAACATGGCGGTTCATGCGTTGCTAGGGGCAACGGGTTTGCGGGGTGTGGGCAGGGGAACCAACACTGCGCTATCTAGCGTATACTCGGAGCGGGATCAGATCTATAATACTTCAAGGTCGCCTATATAAGTGCCCACACACTGCCCAAATAGCACTGTTTTGCCAGATACTCCTCGCCCTGATTTTCGGCCTAATTCTTTTCGCAGACCTGAGTCTTCTGTTAGACCTATTGCTCTTCACTTTAGTAGTTCTAAATCTCGACCAACTAGTTCAAGGTATTCTCCTGACAGATTGCCTATTTCTGCATAACGACCCGGTTAAGTTTATTCAGGATCATATTTATCATAGAGTGTTTTAAATCAGAGAATGTATTGGCACAGGTAGCTTAAACTAACTGAAAATTGCATATATTTTTTTTTATTACCAAATTAAAGAAGTGTAATATGAAATGCTAGCATTCAAGTTACTAAATCAGAAAGTTTTAAAACAAAAGGTTATATAATATACAACAATAAGAGCTATGTCGCGCGCGAACACAGCTGCTTTGATGGATGGTCAGAGTAACGAACAGATTATGCTCGTACATACCATAACCTATTTTAAACTATCTTGAATTTAACGAACAGGCTCTTTTCTACTTTGTGTCTTATTCTCGTTGACTGATGTATTTTTTTTCCTATATTGAAGACAAATAATTGCATTAAAGTGGTAGGTAGTATGAAGGCTACGAGGATATGTATGTTATAGGACCATTTCTGATACGGCAGCCTAACGCAGAAAAAAATATGATAACTTCACAATCTTGGTTCACAATATTACTACAAGTTCACCATAGTATATGTATAAATATGAGAATATGTATCGTCAACAAAAATATAATGCTCTATTTCTTATTGCAGAATCAAGCCCAGACTACCAGGGTTACCCAAATAGCACTGTTTTGTCACATACTCTTCGTCCTGGTTGTCGACCTTATTCTTCTCGCAGACCTGAATCTTCTTGCAAATCTTTTGCACTGCATCTTGGTAGTTCTGCATCTCCACTAACTAGGTCAAGGTCTCCTCATGCCAGAATGATTTGTATCAGAGAATGAATTGGCACCGTAAGCCTCAACTTACAGTCAGCATTCTGGAATGAATTTTGTTGCACCTGATTTCAAGATAGACTTCCATCTTATTAGGAGTCCTGGTTCGAAACTACAGACTATTGTGTTTGCCGCTATGTTTAACAAAACGGTCTTGAAATTCAGATACTCCTATCAGATAAAAATCTTTTCCAAAATATGAAACTTGTTTTATTTGATTTGTTATTAAGAAAAAGTGCAATAAGCAGTGCAGATTTATTGCAGTGACTGAATTAAAAAAGCATTTTTTTATTTAATAGAAAGAGCAAATCTTTTCGATAACAGACTTTTGATTTCATATCATATATTATTACATATTCTTTTGCTCTTTTTTCACAACTGATATATCCTCAACCTTGACTTACAATAATGTCACACAGATTTATTATGAACAATATGCAAAGCTATTCTCCAGGCATCTACACCTCTGTTTGAAGACTTTTGATTCAGGTATGGTAAGGTATCCTGATTACTGAATATTTTTAATTTAATTTTCCGAAAGGTTTACATTTATAGACACCTATTTATTGGTTAAGAATACTTGTGACATTATTTCTACAAATATAGATGTATTAAACGAATGAAAAGGTGAAAAGTGTAAAGTCAAAGTATGTGTACCGGGCGTAAAGATTTATATAGCTATTGTACATTTTCATGTAGCGGGCGTTAAGTTTAATGTCGGCTTGAAGGCAGAGTGCGAATATACAAACGTTACTGGGCTGGAGGTAGCCACATTGAGTCTGCTTCACGTGCATACAATAGCGCTTATTTAAGAGGAGTCAAAGTAAAAATAATTTGTTCATCTTAAGACTGCCTAATCAAATGTAAATATGAGAGGAAAACAAGTTTGAGTCCTATAACGTCTATAAGATATGACATAGGGATTATATCATATTTATGATATACTCTAATGAAGCATTATAATATTTGTTAATTACACTGATAACCAGATTTTTCAATAGTGCTGTGATCAGTTTTTCCTGCAATTGGAAAAATGAGTTTGCTTTTAGCTCTGTTCTTGTCCTTGATTGTTATTATTTATATTTCTGGTGAATATAATAATATAATATATATGTATGATATTGAGTAGATTCATAATATATTCGTAAACAGAAATTATTTAGAGATGATTTGCATTTTTCTCCAAATGATCTTTTTCTAAAGTATATAGGGGGAATAAATTTGCCGTCATTCCACAATACTGATGTAATGAGGAAAACTTTACGTGAGTGATATTTTTATTAAGTTTACTTTCCCGTTACAAGAAATAGGGATGGTATATGACATAGCAAGGAAGGGCGTTATTGTCTCTTTATGACAAAGGCAATGTGTGAATCGAGTGGTAGGCAAGTGCTGAAGGCATGAGCCGGACACGAATTATGTAACATTGCCCCAGCCGTGCAAAGATGTCTTTCCTGCATGGCATGTACTATATTTTTTGGTATAGGTGCGCAAAATGTGAATCGTGTTCTGCTGGTGGCGAATTCAACGTGATCTCTTTTTTTAATTCGGCGCTTCCCTAACCGTGCACTACTGCGCATGCGTCTACATATGATACCTGCTATATAATTTTGGACATCACATCCTTACACCTCTGTTCTACTGCAAGGTGCAATATTATACACGCGTTTGCGTACGACGCTTGAAAAAAAGACGTCACGGCCAATTTGCAAGCAGCAAAACACGATGATTTTGTATAGCTACCATAAAAAATAAATTGGTATTGCAAAGTCACAAACGTAGGTTTTTGCCAATATTAGTACGCAGAATATTTCCACAAGGGGATTATCAGATACCGGAACAGCAGTTTATACTTTGAAGAGAAATGTTATTCTCTATTTCTTGTTTAAGACTTAAATTTACAGCCTGAGTGCTCACCAAATGGCAACTCTATTCCACGTGTTTTACGTCGTAAACCTTCTTATTCTTCCTGCAGATATCATTCTTCTTCCAAAATTTTTTTTTTCTCTTGGCAGATCTAAATCTTCACTAAGTCCACGTCTCCTCTAGCCAGGTTATCTCGTACTGCATTATTACCATATAACCATATTACCAATTATTATGAGTTAAAAAACTTTTTTGAAAATATCCAAATTTTCTTTATTAATTATTAAAATAAAAAAGCGTGATACAATCAAAATTTTATATCAATTTCTGCATCATATTTTTTTTTACTTTTCTACGCTCAATCAGCATTCAATTTTGCCTTAAAATATTTTCATAAGGGTGATGTAAGCCGGGTATTGAGTTTTTGTTATGTGCCTCCGGCTTAATCACAGAGGGGCTAGAGAGTGTGCATGGGTAGCGTGTGCCCGGTGAGGGGCTAGATGGTTGACCTGGCGTTAGCGAGGCACAGCCTAGCTCCTACGCTTGTGAGCTGTAGGTGGGTAGGCTTTTGGTTGCAGGGCTAAGGGCCCGCAATGGCAAGCAGTGGTTATTTCCTCTGAAACATTCCTCAAACTTTTCCATGGATTTAGTACCTTCTTGCTAACTAGTAGGAAGAGACTGGTAAATCTTTCTCGCGCCTTGCGAGGAGAGCAAGAAGTTCCAAGCCTGGAGCCCGTTTAAGGGTACTCGGCAGGCGAGGAAGAGTATTGGTGGTAGCCACCTCGCGTCAAGCGGCAGAGTGGCTTAACCCACGTGCTAGAATTAGCAGAATAAGTTCAGAAATCTAGATTGCGTCGGGGCAAGCCATCAAGGCGGGGGCGTTTGGCTGGAGGAGAAACCAAGAAAGGGAAGAAAGATTCATCGTTGTCGATGATGAGGATGTTGTTGTCGTCGGTGCTGTTGACGGGAGGAGGAAAAGGTGAAGGGTTAGGTACGGAAACAGTGTGGATGAACTACTTTTCCGGAGTGGGTGGGGTCCCTTGGGGGTCACTGGGACCATAAAGTTGAACAGCTTACCGGGTGTGGTCGGCCGTAAGAAAGGTGCTGAAGTCAACGTTGCCGAGGAGGCAACAGAGAACGATTCTAGGGTATCGTAGCGCTTGGAGGAATCCAATCAGCCCGATACGATGGAGGAAGCTACTGGGCGAATCAGGTGCAGTTGCTGCTGGAGCGGAAGTGTGACGATTGAACGAATGGTCAGTGCTAAAGGCAGAGCGCTGGAGGTGGATGGCAGGCTCGGAAGTGCCGTAAAAGGAGGAGAGGGAACGGCTAGAGGTTGGCTTCACCGGAGAGAGGCAAGCTGGCGTAGTCGTCGAGAGTTCTTGTTGGGGCGGGAGTAAGGCTTGCCGGGACCAGGCATAAGAGTAGGAGTAGGAGAGAGGAAAACAGAAACTTCAATAAGAGAGAGAGAGGGTGGATCCTCTGAAGCAAACAACTACAGGAGCGAAAGTGTGGAACCTCGGAGGGCGAACCACAAAGAAGGAGGGAGAGAGAGAGATAGAAAGGTGGAACCTCGGAGGGCAAACCACTGGAAAAGAGACAGGGAAAGAGAGGGGTGTGGGACCTCGAAAGGCAAACCACAGGAAGAGAGAGTTAGAAAGAGAGGAGTGTGGAACCTCGGAGGGCAAACCACAAAGGAAGAGAGATGGGAAGAGAGGAGTGTGGAACCTCAGAGGGCAAATCAGAAGGAAAGAGGTGGAAGGAAGATTGCGAAACTTTGAGGGCAAACTGCTAGGATAGAAGAGAGAGAAAGATTAATTTATTTTATTTCATTTTTTTTTTATTTTCGTCAAGGCTTTAGGCGAGAGCGGGTCTCGTCGGAATGGTCGCAAGAATGCAAGTAGTCTTAATTCGCCGGCGGCACTGGTATTTATGTGCGAGAGGCGCGGGAGCTTGAGTAAGGAAGGGAGCGGCTGCTGGCCCGCTGATTGGCTTAGACTCCGTTAAGGGAGTCGCAACGAAGCGGTGGGGACACCGTACCTCGTGCTGCCTTCGCGCTGAGCTCTCGCGGCTTGCGCTACTTACAAACGGTACAAAATAATTCTACTTGAAAAAAAACACATTAGCGATCCTAAAAATTATTACGCAATTAAATAAACACGTTGGACTAATTTAATCAACTTATCTTAAACTTGAATAATAACTCTATAATTAAAATTACAGAAGTTAAGATTTCTCGAATCATTAATTATTCATTAACATGAATAATAGTCGTTAAATGATTCGAAATATCCCTTTTCCTATAATAAAAATTAGAATACTTTATACATAAAAGAAAAATCAACTTGAATAAAATTATATTGTTTATACATGTGGCTCTACGGAATGAAAGACAAAATATAATGTTAAGCTAAAATATTCCTGTTTTCGTACTAGAACGTACCTACCCGGAAACGTCCTACTTGAAACAAAATACACCAAAATAATAGTGTTCGTATATTTTATATGTAAATCTTTCACCGGGGCAATCACGCTAGGTTGAGTGCGCTGGTCGACGCTATGAGTCAAGAAGTAAGTGAGAACGAAAACACAGCGGGAAAACGTGTGACAAAAATCACGTACGCCCTGGTCCCTTGCCCACGGCGTCAGCACGTAGTTGGAAAAACCCGGCGTTAGGCTCACATGAGATGAGCACGTGATCCACACCATTGGGTCTTTTATCATGGCGCGTGTTGTGATGACTAATGAAAGGGAAGCAAGCTCGTTTAAAATGCTATTAGGAAGCAATTAGCCAGGCAGGAAAACCCAACTCAAGTTTGTAAACACGAGCGGGGATTCACGTGGCTAACCGCTTGCCTAGTGGCTCTCAATTTATATTTTTTTAATATATTTTTCCAAATGCAGATCACGCATCAAAAATAAAATCAAAAACAATTCCCGGAATTTCCCAGATTTTGTTTAATCCCAGGGCAATTCCTGAATCTCCTCAAATTCTTATACAGTAGACACCCTGCGCTTGCTCTCGTTGACTATTGTTGTTTTTCTCTGATATATTGAAAACATGTAATTATATTTAAGGAGAAGGGTGTATGGAAGCTATTAGGATGTGCAGAGTATGAAGCAGCTCGTAACACAACATTGAATATATTTTTAGTTTTGTTATGATAAGCCTTTTGTAATTATTATAACTTATTAGTGCACATACAAATTAGAAAGTTCCTGTTTTCAGATTTTATTGTAAGATTCATGAGAGTTCTTATGTTTTAAGGAGTTTTCGGAGTTCCTAATTCGTGCACATCTCATTGGAAATTCAATGATAACTATAAGCTATTTAAAAAATGCAGGCTATTTATAAATAAAATTAAGTATTAGGGTCAATGTTTAATTAGAAAATGTGTTTGTTTAGGATTTTTGTAAAACTCCTGACGCTTTAGCAAAATTTTTGAAGTCGAAGAGTGTATACGAGAAAGCCGACAGTTCTCGAAGTAGTACGTTATTTTTTATAAACTTGATAAAATTGAATTTACAGGCCTTGGAGACACTACAATATTTACACTATTCTACATTTTTTAATGACTGCACTATTTTCCTACTATTTCTGAACCAATACACTTAAAACAATATTTTCTAACAATTGTCTAACAATGGCAATATTTTTAACTTTCCCCATACAAATATTTTTTAAACTTCGCTGGAAATTCGTTCTTTTGACTAAAAAATTATTAAAATAAGTAAAAACTTTTTCTTCTTGGTTAAAAATACACACTTGTAGAGCAAAAACTTAGCTTTTTGTTGAAAAATTAATTTATTTTGTTTAAAGTTTAATTTTTTTTAATTAAACTATTTTGTTAAGGTCACCTTTTTGGATCAAAAATCAAACCTTTTTGTTGCAATTCCCTCTTTTTTGGTTTGAAATTTCTGTATTTTGCTGACAATACATTTTCTCGTAAAAAATCATTATTCTTGGTTGAAAATATACCTCTTAAGATTTCAAATATAATACTAAATGCCTTTGAATCTCTTAGATTCTACTTTGACCATTTTAGAAATCTTTTAAAATATTTTTAAATTTTATGAATTCATCAAATTTTTTTTTTAAATAAGAAGTCATTCTAATTTGCCCTAGGAACCTGAAAAATTTTTTATTTAAGTGAAATCTTACAAAGTTCTTAAAACATCTTTACATGTTTTAATTATTTTTTAATCGTTTCAACACGTCCGCATACCTCTTAAACTTACTCACATCTTTTCTAAAATTATTTGGTATAGTAAAATTGCAAAATTTTGCTTTGAAATCTTTTGTATATTGATTAAAAATTGTAGAAAATAATCAAAAATATTTTATAAACTTTTTTAATTTTCTCTTAGAATTGATTATAGAATAATCATTTAAAATTGTTCCATGAATCTTTAGAAATTTTTTTCATTCTCTTGACACTTTCCAAAATTTAGTTCACCTAAAATTTTTTTAAACCCTGAGAAATTAAAAAAAATTGTCACAAAGTCTTCCATATTTTTTCCCACAGATTTTTAAATCTTTAAAACCTAAAATCTTTCCTTGAAAAAACCTAAACGATTTAAAATATTACCAAAAATCTTAGATAAAATTTATTCTATTTAAATTTTTTATAATTATTGAAGAGTTTATAATTTTTTCCCGAATTTTTCAAAATAAGTTTTTGCTCATAATTTAATTATTCTTATCGCTTTGAAAATGTATGAAAGTTTACAAATTATACTGTCGTAGCTGAATGTTAAGAACAGAATTATTTCCCATTATTAGGCAATTATTTAAAATTAAAAATTTGTTTCTTACCATTAATGTTCAGAAATAATAAAAAATAAATGTGCGATAAAGTTGAATTATTTATTTAAGAATTTAGATATACAAGGTTGATGGTGCAGAAAATCCATAAGTCAAATATGTTACGTTTTCGGGTCAAGATACCCTCCCCCCACATAACAGACCCTAACGAAACACGAGCCCCCTTCCTCTTTTTAATGTTACGTAATATTTGAACGCTCCCTATCATGCGTACTATACAAAATAATTTAATGTGATTTTTGTTCCAGGATGAAGAACAGCGAGGTTCCATTAGACTCATAAATTTTATCTCTAAATAACTATATTAACAATATCAAAGTTGGTGAAGAGTTTTTCAGATAGGAGAATAAACGGTCATTGTGCCTGGCATAGGTAATTGTTAATAAATAATTATTCACATTAGTTTATCGTTAAACACCTTTTACTTCAACGAAATTTTTTAGCATATAAATTTTTTTAAAATATAACAATAAAAAAAATCAATTATAATGAGGAATAAACATATAATCGTGGCAATTTATTATCAGAATGGCATTAGCAGGGAAAAATTTTCATAATTTAAAAATATATAAACAAATTATAGAGTAATGAACAAGATTGCAACTCATTAGGTTAAAAAGTAATGAAGAGATGTATTTTTATTAAAGAATTAACATTTGTGATTCTTCAATCAATAATACCAAAAATATAAAATACGAATAAACGAATTAAACCCCTAGATTCCACGTGTGTTAATAAACAGTCACGCATTTTTAAAAGACTGTTAATTAATTAATTATATATTATTAAATTTATTCACAAAAAGTACTAGATTGCTCATTCTGTCACACAGAAGTTCAACAGAAAACTTAAATAATAAGAAAATCACAGGATCCTGGATTTTGGATTGAATATTAATTGAAAAGCCCTTTGTCAATTTTGATATTGCAAATATAGTCTTGTGGTGACATCAGTGTGGAATGAATTGATAAGAATTGACAATAATCGCATTCAAAACCTCTTACAAGAATCCCTTCAACACCGCGGATTAAAGAGTTTTTAATTGTTGGTCATCACTTTGCGAAATGTTCTGACTTTTACATTTGGTCAAGTTTTAACATATTCAGAAAATCTTTGTGACGCATATGACCGCATTTGAAGTTCCATACGAAAGTCCTTTTATCACCGCCAATTGAAAACATTTAATATTGTTGCTCATCACTTTGCAAAATGTTATGACTTCCATATCTTGGGAAATTTTAAAGATATCCAGGAAAATTTTATAGCGCATTTAAATGAATTTAAAACCCCATACGGCAGACTTCTCACCACTTAGAATTGAAAAGTTTTATTTTGTTGGTCATTACTTTAAAAAATGTTATGTTCCTTAGCCCCAAACCAGCTGAAGAAATTCAGAAAAGTCTTTGTTAAAATCATAAAGTTATTATGTTACCAAAAATCTCTTGCATGATTTATATTTTCTTTCTTGTTTTGCAGCTTATTTCTACTTTATCGTTATTTATTAAATAATTGTGTAATCATAATATTGTCAAAGAAATTATGGGTTGCAAATATTATTGATATGTTTCTGAATTTCTTAGGACATAAAAGTTAAGAAAAAATTACGATGGCTTGTAAGAGAGGTACAGAGGGGTTTAAATATGGCAAGGAATTATTAAATTCGTTTATGGGCAGCCTTCAAAAAGTATAATATTATAGAACTTGTGATATCAGTTTTAACGAATTGTAAAATTATTATTTTCTGCTTGACACTGACATTTCAAATGTGATTATCACAGGAAGATAAGCTATAATGTCTTGATTTCACACGCTTACGATTATCACATGAATTGCGTATCATATTATATAATGAAACACAAGAACATTTTTAAATTTAGCTGATAATTAAATCTTTTATTACGGCATTATTCAGTTTTCCCTTGAGTTGACAAAATGAGGCTTGTTTGTACTCTGGTCTGGTCTTTAGCTGTTATACTTAATTCTCTTGGTGAATATAATAATATAATATGTGTATAATATCAAGTACATTTTTTAGCTATTTAAAAATAACAATTTGTGAGATGTGATTTGCATTTTTCCACAATTGCTGTCTTTTCAAATTCTATAGGCATGTGTGCGAAATGAGGATAAGTTTAATCTGTCTTGGTGCTGTACTAAGAAAAACTTTTCGTGAAATTGTCATTTAGGTCAACTTCACCATTACAAATGTAATCCTATTTTTTTTTGTTGCAGAGTTAAGTTTACAGTCAAGGCTTTCATCAAATAGTGATTCTATTCCAGGAGTGCCAGGTCGCACACCCTCTAATTCTTCAGGCAGATACAATTCTCCTACCAGGACTTCTGTTTCTCTCACTCTTTCTCTTGGCAGGTCTGGGTCACCACGAGATAGGACCAGGTCTCCTCCTGCCAGATATACTCATCCTGCATTATTACCCGGTAAAATTCATTCATAAAAAATATCATTAATATATGGTGGTATAGTCAGAGAAAATATGGGTACAGATAGCCTCAACTAATTTCGAACAAAACGTTTTTGAAATCAGATGTTCTGATCAGCTGAAAATCTTTTTAAAATTTTTAAATTTCCACAAGTTCCGGGTAATGTGATCCAGAGTGGAGGCAGAAAGCTATAATAGGAGATAACGGATTTGCCAATAAAATGTGATAGCCGTGGCTACAGGTATGTGGCTAAGGGTGGAAAGGCCAAAAATAGAAAGGCGTCGTAAAGCTATTTGCGGATGCGAATTTTCGGTGAAAGAAGAAGACTTGTGTAGAAGCATGGAGTAGAATTATAATATGATGCATGGGCATTTTCAGCTTTTGCGGTGATGTTGACCACAGGCCATCGATTACTGAACTGACAGCGGTTTTGGCGTTAAGATCTTTTTATCCGTTTGTATTATAAAAATGTCTCGCCGCCACTTACGCTGATGTATCTAGAATGAAAGGCCTAAGGTCAAAATCACCCTGCAGGTGATATGAACCTAATACAACTTTTAGCAAACTTTATGTAACTTTTTCTCTAACTTATGCTACTCTGCCTTGATTTTACGCCATTCTGACCGAACCTTATACCGTCACCATGCCTACTTTTCTTTTTTAAAATTGTATTACACACGTCGTTTTGAAGTGATTGTGTCGAGAATCAAGAACGTTAACGATATCCTACCCACCACAAATACCCTTACTACAATTTACCTTTTCTGATTAAACTCTCCCTTTGCAGTCATTAAATAAATTCGCAATTGTAAAAAATATGTTAAAAATATTAAACACATGCATAAATGACCATAAAACTAAAACTTTTGAAACGTAAACTAAGTCTTTGTTTCATACTTACAAAAAATATATATTTACAAAAAATACGTATTCTCAACAAAGCAACTGTGTCATAAGCATACACGTGTGTAAGATTTGGCTGATTTCCCCCCATTAAGTCTTAAGTAATTTCCTAGATATTCTCTGTACCTAATTAATTATTCATTATGAATACGTAATCGTGAGTTATAGTATATCATAGTTATATAATGATATAGCAAAAAAAATACATACTATACTGAATAAAAAAGATAACATATTAAAATTATACGTTTCTGTACTATAAAATATCCTCTATTTCTCTGTGCAGAATTAAGTTTACAATCTGGCTGTTTTCCTGACAGCGAACGTATTCCTGAGTGCGAACCTCCTGTTGCTTCCGGCAGCTCGCATACTCCTGCCAGTTCCCTTTTTCGTGCCAGGCCTGCTTTTGAAATACTAGAACTTATTTGGCTCATTCCCCGTACGAACCCAAACCAGCGATTTGACTTTCGAAAATATGTTTTTCCTGTCGATCAACTAATTCTGACAAAAGTAGGGTATAATAGATACGAACCCATTTCTGCTCAAGAATGTACTGTACTGTCTGCAGCCAATAGTGACGTTTATGCAATATTCGAAGAGGATAATGGTATTCTGCGTGGGATATATAATAAAAGCAAAGTACGGTCAAAAATTAACATTGAAAGCAGCAAGTTTCGGTCAATGAAGCGAGAAGAAATAGATGAATGTCCAGTTGGCCAGCCAATAAAAAAAAAGAATTTTAAAATAATTTATGCGTGAACTCGAGGGTGAATTTACTTTTCGAAACCTGTACGCAGAAATCATTATCAAGCATTATTATGTATTAATACGTAGATACTATTATTAAATTATTAGGAGGATATAACAACGCTATTGATAAGTATCGAAGCAAGAGAATTTACTAACACAGTGCAATATTGAAATATCTGAAAAAAAAGTTTTCATTTCTTTGTTTAGAATTATAATGAAAAAATTAATTTTAATTTTTGCATCAGTTCATCTAAAATGTAAACCAGAGCTGAACTTTAATAAAAAGTTATAAGACAAAGTTAACTCTTGATTTGTTTGATTTCTTTAACAATCATTATTGTAACAAACAACGAATATTTCTCAGAACTGTTTGAATTAAACTCAGAATTAAACTGCTTAGCACTAAATAAATGAAATGAACATTACTGAGTGGAAAAAATCATTTTTTCTATTACATTTGCTTAAGAATGCTGAGTTACTACTAAAAGAGCTAGAGTAAAAAAGAATACTTAGTCAAGTTAAAAAATTACAATTGCTCATTTACTGAATGAATTCTTTATAATAATGTTTAATTTGATTATCAGCTAAAAATCTTGAATAAATATCAGCATCAGCTTTCTTCTAAGAGAACTTAGAGAAAAGAAATGATTATTTCTACTCAATAATGTTCCTTTAGATCATTTAATTATTACTTTTGTTATACATAATTATATAATCTGCCTGATAATAATTTTTGTTGTTTGATGAATATTTTAAAAATACTATGCGTGATACAAGAAAAAATTGAAAAACCCAATTTGCGACCCTAAAAGAACTGCAAATTTGTTGTTGATCATTTTTGATAGGACGCGCATTTTTTTTTGTAAAAATTCACATTAAAAATAAAAATATATAATTTTCAAAAAATCAACGCAAGATAAGAAGAAAATGCATTTACAAAACTTATTTTCTAGAAACAAAGGAACAAATTTGTTATCAATAATTTTTCTATCGGATGCGTTGTTTTGTTTTTAATGGTGAAACTAGCATTCAAAATTAAAAATTGATTTTTTGGAAAAATTGCACGAGGTTGAAAAAAATTATAAAATATAAGTTTATTATTCTAGAAGGAACTGCTAATTTCGTGATAATCTTTTTCTGATAGGATGGTAGTTTTTGTTTTACCAGTAAATAATAACATTGTAAATACAAAAATTATTCAATGGCGAAAACGACACGAGATATAAAAAAATAAACAACAAAAATTTTTTACTTGAAAAGAAGTTGTAAGTTTTTTTATAGCTTTTTCCTGCCAGGATACTATTTTAAATTCCATAAAAAAAGTAAAAAATAGGAAATTCCAAAATGATTCACACTTCTTCTAAAACTAAAATATTCATGTGCTTAAAAAGGCTGTCTTTTATTTATTTTTTATTTTTGTCAAACTCATAGCAATACAAGAGAATTTTCTTGTGATTTTTATATTCGCTAAGCTATTCTAGCAGATAGAGAAATTGATTAAATTTGTTTTTCTCCAACATATACAATTTTAGCTAAACTTTGAGAAACTTTTTCACAAAATTGCAAACTTGTAACGGAACTCTTGAAAAATTTGGAAATGCAATATTAATTCTAACTTGACATTCTTGTAATTTAAATATAGACTGCAATCGGTAACGTTGTTCGTGCACAGCCCCTGTGAAGCATAAGATTATAGAAATACTGATATCAGTTTTGAGGAATTAACAAATCATTTTTTTCTTTGGTACTGTCTTATCATATATAAATATCACGGAAAGAAAAGATTATGGCCTATGATGTTTATGATGTTTCTGGTAAGATTAAAACTATGGTATATTTATTATATAATTGAATTCATCAATAGAATATTCGCTAATTAAACTGATAACTAAATTCTTCAGTAACGTATAAATCAGTTTTTTCTTTTGTTGGAAAAATAAGGATCGTTCATAATATGGCGTTATCTTTGTCTGTTGTCCTTTATTCTATTGGTAAATATAAAAGTACAATATATCTATTTCTTTCAACGCAGAAAGTGCCACAATTTGCACTAATTTTCAAAATATCACAAACGCCAACCATATTTTTTCCATGTCAAACAATCCGAGTATCAATATTCATGAAAAAAGTTTAATGTTTCATAGTAGTATTTGTTAGATAAGTTTTAAAAATGCAGAAAATGTAGGAATGTGAGACAAACTCAGAAAATCCTGTAATATTTTTTTTAAGCGGAACAAATGTTAAATTACGGAATAAATACAAATTCTCATATTAAAATCTTTGAACGAAAAAAACAACGTCTAATAGTATCAATGATTATCCTTAGTTAGCTAAATTGTAGAAATGTAGAAATTTCAGAAATGTATAAAATGCTAACAACAATGATTATAATTTACGTTCCTCACAACAATGAGTTGTAAATTGCATTATATATAAAATTTTAAGATAAAAATACTTATGCAATAAATGTATGTTTCAGAAAAGCAATGATTATTTTCGGTTAGCTAAATTATTATTTCTAGCGATCGATAAACTGCTTGCTTTGAAATATCAAGAAACGCGCAAGGTCATTCAGAAACGTACAACCGCCACGGCGGATATAGAAAGCTCATTACTGCCAGCAGGCAGAAACAAAACAGCTATGATTGTGCGGTGTTGTCGAAAGAAGTCTTCTTAAATGTTATATTTCATATTGAAAATATCATTATTTTATAAGAATTGAGACCTTAAACTATTATTATTATGGATTTCACATGCATATTTTTAATGTTTTCTGACATTGTCATTCACCCAACATGGAGATAAAATTATCAAAAAAGATTAAATTTTTTTTTCGTCCACATGAATTAACAGACAAAAGTTTTCTTAAAATAACCGAAATCAATTTATTTCTGTAAATTTGGCGTATATTTTCAAAAATAGAATGCAATCCTTACTTTTTTGTTGTAGACTTGAGTTCACAGTCTAAGTCTTCATCCAGCAGCGATTTGATTTCAGGTGCTTTACGTTGCGCACTATGTTGTTCTTCTTACAGAAATCATTCTCTTGTCAGGGCTTCTCTTTTTCTTGCACTTTCTCTTGGCAGGCTATGGTCTTCACTAAATAGGTCCAGGTCTCCTGCTGCCAAATTATCTTTTTCTGCATCATTACACGGTAAAATTTATTTAGAAACTCCATGATAATAATAAAAAAAATTACAGGACCTAATATCTATAGAGTACCTTACTCATATATATATAGACGTTTATTTCTCTGTCTATTGTCCTTTCAAGGAATTGACTTGCTTACACTTTTGTTTTTCATAGAATTTTCCTACGGACTAATTTTGAATATTAGCATCCTTTCACACCTTACATATATCTACCACTCGCTCTTGTCGCCTTCACTTCCTCGCTTCGCCTCGCACGCATATCTCTACTTTCTTGTTTTTCCTTGCATTAACAAACTATGCCTCCACGCCTAATACCTTATACTTATCTACTATTCACAATATGTAAAGTTTACCTATATTTTCTTCCTTTCCTATTTACAATTTTTCCTCCTTCATTTCTTTCCTACTTCCTTCTCTTCTTTTCCATGTAACCTAACCCCTCCTTTACTCATGGTAATGCCCTTATGTCCCTCTTTTTAAGCATCCATATACCTCAATTCTTATCCTACTCCTTTTCACCTCTTTAACCACGCTTTTCTAACTTTAAAAACTCCTTTTGACTTTTTTCCAACGAGTGCTTAATTCTTGCATCATCCATCACACACAGTTCACACATTCCTTTTTTCCTAGAAATCCAGAGCCTATTAAAGCCTTCCATGCACTTACATCTCATCGTAGCCAAAAGTTCCTGACTTCCTTACTCTCCTTTCTTTCACAAATATTGCACTTTCTCCCTTAGCATAATCCACTCATAGTTTGCGTTAAACCTTGACTCTCTTATTCTCTCTCTTTCTTTTTCCTTTCTCTCTCCATACCGTTTTGTTAACCATCTCATATACCTTCCTACCTTTCTCATATATGCTTCTCACTTTATCCATCTGCAGTCCATTTGTTAAAAAATACCTTTTCTTTTTTACCTTTATTTTATCACTCCCTCTTTTGTGCTTCTCCTCTCACTAACACTTTCTAAACTGTTCATTTCCCCGCTCTTACAAACATTTCACCTTATACTTACACGCCCGACTCCCTATTAGAATCTCTAAACTCGTTCTTCTCGCCTTCTTTTTGACAATATAATTAAGCGTGTTCCTCACAAACCTAAGTGTCTACTTTACACACCACTCCTTTGTCCCTTTTCAGCTCTTCACTTTTTCTTCCACTTCACACTGTTACTTCATTCAATAGCATACTCACCACTAATGAGTCAAACCGTCTCACTCCTCTTCTAAAATCACCTGCGAATAACTTCTTTCTCAACCCCACAACCTGCACCGCCTTTCCCTTCCACTTACACTCTACTTCCTTATTCCCTTTACCTCCTTTTCTAAACACCATAACCTTAGAATTTTCCGTATTTAGCTCTAGCCTTTTTTTATCCAGGTATATTCGCAATTTCTTCATTATCTCCTTTAAGGCTTTCTCGCTCCTTTTCAGCAACACCATGTCATCTGCATACGCGAGAGACCAAATTTTACTCTATCAACCCTCACTTCTTCTACTACCTCCTACTCATTTAAAATCCTTTTAAAATCCCCTAATCTTCTCTTAACTTATCTTATATTTCTTCATATATCTCCGTCTTCCACTCGACAAGGTCTCTCTCTACTCTTCTCTCCTCTATTGCAACCCACAACTTCCCTCTATCCACTGAAGGAAACGCGCCTTTAAGATCCACAAAAAATGTATACTCTCTTGACCCCTTGTTCACTAATTCTCTATCCAATACGTGCTGCAGAACGTAAATATCGTTCATAGTACTTTCACCTGCCCTATAGCCCGCCTGTTTCTCTGGCAATATACCATACCCCTCAAAATTCTTACCAAGCCTCTTTGCCAACACTATTGCGTATACTTTGTACGCCGTATTTATGAGCGTGATCTCTCTTAAATTTTCTACATAAATCCCTATCTCTTTTTTTATTCAGTGGCACTATTAACCCTTATCTCCCCCCTCTCAGGAATTTTCAACCTCTTTATACCTTTTTGACTAACTTCTTCAGCTTCTCTATAACCTCTTGTGTACTAAACAGCCACGCTTTGTTGTCTGTACCGTCCAGCCCTACTTGCCTTTGACCTTCTTAACTTTCTCATCTAGTGATCTATCTTTTCGTCATTCAACTCCTCCATCTCTGCTTCACTTGTTTTTCTACTCTTATCATCTTTATTTCTTAAATCAGAGCCCTGCAATGATTCTTAAAAAAGTTACCTTCACTCTTTACTCCCTATCTTTTCGCTTATCCTCACTCTATCCTTCCTAAACCTATTTATTATCTTACACACGTCCTCCTCTGTCTTGATACTTCCCAACTCCTTTTCCAGATCTTTCTCCTTTTCCTGTTTTTTTTTCTTACACATAAACCTAAACCTCTTGCTCATTTCTACGTACACCTTGCTTGTCGCAGTTCTCTCTTTTCACTTCTTGTACTTCCTCTTTACTTTCCTTTTTATCTCCTTACATCCCATTTCCTGCCATGACTTCACAAATCCTTTCTTTTTTTTGAATACCTTCTTCTGCATACACTTTTTCACTTTCTTTTTCAAATCCTGCCATAGCTTTTCTACCAGCTACTACCAGCTCACTCTTTTCCTTTTCGACACTTTCTCCTTACCTTGCCTGTCGATGCTCTTCGCTCTTATCTACATTCCTGATGACTTATAGTCTGATTCTACCCTGCATTTTACTGCGAATCACCGATGCCTCTACCTTACTTACACATGCGTATTCTCCCTCTTCGTACCATGTGACCATACCATTTTCCACCACCTAGCCCCTATTCTCTATCCAGTCTCTTAGAATCTCCCCTATTTTGATTATTATCTTATTCCTTGATATTCTTTCAAAGCTTTTTTCCTCACTGTAAAGGCCCCCTTTCCTCTCTATCCTCGCATTATTCCCTCCCCCAACCAAGTACTTCCATGCCCTTATCTCTTTCGCCTATTAAGTCTTCATCTCTTTTTCAAATTCTTTCTATCCCATTAATGGTACGCTGTTCCAAACTTACACGTTACTCCTACTTTATTTAATGCTTTCAGTTGCATGCCCTTCCTCTCCCCCTTTTTATGAATTACTTTTTTTAAATCCATTACTAAGCACTGTCATAATTCCACCACTAGCTCTACCTCTTTTCTTCACTCTTAACGCCTCCTGAGACTCCACTTATACCACCTCGGCAGCTTTGGCTCTATTCTATCCTATTTTCTTCTGTCGAACCACATCTTAACCAGTCCTACATCATTAAATTGCTAGATGTACCTCCAGAACTCCTCATATTTTTTCTTCACCCCTGCTTCATTCTCATACATCACCTTCACTACTTCTTCACTCTGCTTTACACCCGCCCCTATACTTCGTACAAAACGAATTCCCATGCACTTTCTTCAGCACCTTTTTCTCTTTGTCTTACACCCACATTTTTTCGTCTAATTTTATATTTCGATACCTTACCTTTGCTACTCTCTCTTCACTTCTATCCCTTTCAGCCCTGTCGCTCAGCATTTTCTGCAGTTTTCTTTTCTTCCTCGTCAAATCGTGATCGATTCAAATCTCCTTCTTCTGTTTCTTCTCCAGCCTAACTTTTCCTACCTTGCTTTCAAACCACCCTATGCTCTTTAGCAGCACTTCAACGCCCTCCCCTTTTCCCCCGCTATTTAGCATCAATCATTCTATCGCAATATTATTTTCCCCGCTTGCATTCTCTATTCTTTTTATTTCAAATCCTTTTGCCCTTAACCTTTCTCAATTCACCCTCTCCTTCTTCTCATTACCACGCTCTCCCACTTTCTCTTCTATCATACGCTCCACCCTCTTCTTAATACTTCTCTGCTCACCTACCTTATGATGCCTACTTTCATGACCGACCTGCCCTCAACCTTCTCAAGTCTTTTTTTCGTCCTTTCCTTCCAGTATTTAATCACCTCTTTTATCTGTTTGTCTTCAACTTCTCAAGCCTTCCTTATCAACACAACCTCTCTCTCTCTCTTTAAACAGTTAAGTTTTTTTCAGCTCTTTGATCTCCTTCTTCCATTTCTTCTCCCTAATCTTTAAATTCTCTCTGACACTTTCAATCTATTCCTTAGTCACCCTCCCATCCTCCCTCAAGCCTCTAAACTCACCTAACAGCACACCAAGCACCTTTTTCCCGACATCTACATTTTTAGTGGTGGTGACTTACGTGTCTTACTGCTTCTCTTGAAAGGACTTTCTACTATTCTAGTTTTCGAAAATAAGCGAGGACAAACCCGAGCATGCCTGTTTCGAGATTCCGCTTCTCTAATTATCTGGCTTCTTTCTATTAGGAGGTTTGACAATGAGATGATTTTTCTTTCGTTGAATTTTCAATTAAAATTCTTCTCGGCATATATTAAACAAGGTGGCCGATGGACCGGAAAAACGTAAAAAACTGGGCAATGACAGAGAATCTATATTTTAACTAGTAATTTTACAAGTATTCAGGCAAAAATATCAGTTAGCTTTGATTTAAACCGTAAGCCTAATTTTTGCTATTGAAAATTTTGCTACGCAGTTTTGAAGACTCTAGCAATTAAAAATTGAAAGCGTTTAAAATCGAGCATTTTGGATAAAAAATTTTTAGTTTATCAACTGTAAATACAAATCAATTAATGATGTTGAATTGTTTAAAAATATTTAAAATTGACTTAAAATGATTTTAAATAATTTAAACGAAGTGCTCACGTGTACCGACAAAATCTAGCTATCCGTACAGAAATTTCAGTGCGAATTGACTACGCAATATTTTAAAACGATATATAGATTTTTGACAATTTTGAACAAAAAATCTAAAAGCTTTTTAAAAATTGTAAAAGGCTTTAGAAGAATAAAAAGCATTTCCTCTTGATTCCTAGCAAGATTAAGAACGATTCTTTATTGTGAAATAATCATTAAAACAGAAAATTTAAAAAGATTGAGAAATATTTACAAAATTATCAAAGATAAATGTGGAATATTTATTTATTTAATTTGGCAGGATTTCCGAAAAATTGTAGGAAATAATTTTTGAAAAATTTTAAGAAAAATCCAAATGATTTTGAAAGATGGTTAAAAGTTCTGAAAAAATTTTTTTTATAATTTAAAATTTTAAAAATGTAAAACAGCGTCTGGATTTTTAAAGAATTTGAACTAATATTTTGAAGAATTTTAATGATTTTTAAATAATATAACATATTATTTAAAAAGTTTACAAATCACAAAAAAATTTAATCGCTCAATTTTTAGTGTTTCTAGCTTTAAATTGCTTAAAATAATTTAATTTTGAATAATTTTTAATTCATTGATTAATTCTATAGTTCACAACATTAAAAATAATAACGAAGATTTATATTTTTTGAACTTAATCTGAATCTGTAAAATCTACAATTTACAATAGTATAAAATTTTTAATAAGGCAGTTTAACAGCATTTAATTTAGAATTATTCATTTAAAGAGTGTGAGTACCTTCCGTTTTATACGTGTAAATTATTGAGCATTTAGATACGACATTTCAAATTAAAAAACATCAAAAATTTAATTTCAAAAGTTTAAACTTCAAGAAAGTTCCACTTCAAGTGCAACTTAAATTATAAATGAAATTTCAAATTGTATATTATATATTATATATAATCAAATATATACAGGGTCATCAAATAGCACCGCCCTCCCCCCCAACAGCAAAAATATGCGTTTTCTAGAGAAATGTTTCAGACAAAAAATTGAGGGTTTTGGACGTGGATCTGAATAGAGACCTTAAAGCTGACCTTGGCGTGAACCTTTGAAGTTATTTCAAGGTCAACTTTTATTTTTTAAATAGGAACCTCTATTTTTGACACCGCCAATCGAAAGAACGCAAAATTTCACGTTCAGATATGCATCGAGATCATGTGTCCCGATACGGTTTTTCATTTGAAAAATAAAATTGACCTTGCAATGTGTTTATCTGTTTAGGATGTTTACCTGGTGTTCGTTTTATGGCTCCATAGCTAATACAACATGGGCGGTGCTTGTCAAAAACTATTTACTTCCTAAAAATTCAGAGATTTGAAATCAGTTAACGATGTCTTTTATCAAAACTAAAGTTATTAGAGACCTTTCGATCTCATTAGGGACCTTTGTGCTTGAAAGTCATGTACAGAAAGCAGAACATTCGCTTTTACCAAAAGAACATGCTGACAAGCCCCTTTGCAGTAAATTCTACGGCAATATACGTATACAGGAGCTATCGACGGGAATGTCTAACATGCTTCTTAATCCTGCTAGATTGAGATCGGAGACTGAGGAATTTTTTTTTTGCCTCTCAAGATAGATTCATAGCTACCTTAGCTGACCGCGAGCTCATAATGAATGTACTTGTAGGCAATATCAACTGCCAAGCGTGCAAGCAAGAGCCCGAAACACTTGTATATGGATTAGTGGACGCTCAAAGTATGCATGCTACGGATACATAGAGAGACGTAGTGCGGCTTTTTACGTGTTGTATATATTACCATTTTTGGCACGTCTATCGTGTTGTACGTTCGTCCCGCTATGCGTCTAGCGTGAACTGGAGTCTATTGTGAGAAATGACAAGTGCAAGATCTATTGGAATCTCTTGTTCTGCTTTACTTAACATATCACTGCTACAACGCCAGATATTGTACTTCAGGGTCTGACGACGAAGATCATCTAAGTGATTAGATTCTCGGCAGCAGCTGATGCTAATATCGTGGCAAAGAACGAAAAAAACAGGCTTAATATCCAGCACTTTTTTTCGAGCTTAGAAGACTGTACCAAGGTAACAAAGTCCCTCTCGTTGTTCTCATAATCAGCTAACATGGAGGTTGCTTGCCAGCGTCAGGCTTAGTCCATCGCGAACTGGATGCAACAAGCTGTTCTTCTGGGATCGCTTCTTCTGGTCCGTCAATAGTGTTTTTTATTAAATTCTACAATTGATTTATAGATATAAAAAGGTATCGCGTTTCGTTTAAACTATTCCGTTTGCCGCGTAAGTTCATCCGTGACTGAAGACCGCACTCCAAGAAATAGTGTTGTACCATCTTAACCTTCGAAAATTACCCAATCTTTAAGTTATTTATAAAACACTTTTTTAAATGTAAAAACAACCATTAAATATGAATGTAATTCTTACAAGGAACTTACATGAACAAATACTTGAGTATACTGTGCGAATACTGTAAACAGTGATTCCTCACATGAAATGGCTAATATGTTTTATTACATTTGTAGCTTGTTATGACTCATCATCATATGCTAAAAAAATTATTTTCTTTATAATTAACTGTAGCAAATGCTAGTTAACAAGAAGAATATTCAAATGTTTGCAACAAATATAGTAAAAATATGTTCCAAGGAAAATTTTATCTGTGAAAAATTCAGTTTTTTTATATTATCATTAATGACAGATAGTATAAACATATTACACAAACGAAAATTTTTTCGTGAAAAAATATCATGATCGGGAAGAAGAAACAGGAAGTATAATTTTCTTAACTAAGTGCTGTTTATATTGTTTATTAAGTTTTAAGTAGTTTCATTTTGAGTTGAACTTATTTAGTTAAGGAATTATCAATTGTTTGTAACATTAATAATTAGTGTAAAATAAGAAGACCAGTTTTTTTAATTTAGTGGTGGTTTTAATTTTATTTCCATTGACGCAAAGATTAGTATTCATTGTTTAATTATAATTATGAATAATAATTAAATTTTAACAGTTTCTTTGTCTGATATTGACCTATCCCTCTATTTTAGTAAATACACTATTCTAAAATTTTCTGGTTTAATTGGCTTGACATTCGGACATTCGTGTATTTCTTCTAAATTCATTTTCCGAAACTTGCTGGTTCTCATGTTTATTTTTGCTCCTCTTCGACTTACATTAATTATACCACGAAGAAAACCGGCATTACCTTCAAATATAGCAGAAAGGTAACCATTGGCTGTTGATAGTACAGTAAACTCTTGGTCTGGAAAAGATTCAAATATGTTACGTCCTAATTTCCATCGAATTGGTTTATCGGCAGGAAAAACGCATTTTCGAAATTCAGAATGCTGGTTGAGATTCGTACAGGTAATAAGCCGAATAAGTTCTGGTACGTCAAAGTGAGACCTAGAAGGAATAAGAAGCCTAATTGAAAAATGAGGTCTGTCGGTAGAATGAGGTCTGCCGGAAGAATAAGAAAGGTTTTATTGAAAAAAATGTTCGCCATCAGGTAAACAGCCGGATTGTAAACCTAATTTTGCAAATAGAAATAAAGAACTTTATGAAAAAATACACGTATGATTTTTCGATGTTGATTTTTTTAATAAGTGTAATATGTAATCTTTCAAGATATTCTTTTTTTTTGTTCTGCCTAATTCTTGTATTAATCAGGATATACTCTTAGGAGTAAAGCAAATCAAAAAGGCTGCAGAGTAAACAATGGCAAGACCAAGCCGGGTCAAAACATTGGTTGACCTATAAAAAGTGGCACATTTCTAGTAATTTAAAAAAATTTTGTAATTTTTTGTGATGACGAAAATGTGGCGACAAATGTTTTGTGAACAATGTGTAACAAGGAGTGTGGGAGAGACCCGCAATAAAAGACCATGGATACGGAAGGACCCAGCTGGATAGCTTTACTTGGTGGGTGTAATTAAACTAAAGTTTATGGATCTCACTGTGTGATTTTCAGTAAGTTTGGGTATTTTTGTTGCATTTTTAACGAGTGATTACTTTTTAAAGCTCTTCGTCTAGAGTGATGGCTAGAGAGATTCACTAGCGACATAGGTTGGAGCAGTATTCTGGACCGAATGTGTTATTTGAATAAGCAATACCACTCTATGAATCATTTGTTCTCTGAATGATTTTTGCCGGGTAATAATGCAGGACATGTAAATCTAGCCGGAGGTGATCTGGACCTAGTTGGTAAAGAGACAGACCTGCCAAGAGAAAAAGCAAGAGAAAGAGAAGTCCTCACAGAAGAATCATATCGGTTTAGGGAATCAGGAGGTATGCAGCGGGCAGCACCCGGAACAGAGTTGCCAATACGTGAGCACTTAAACTGCAAACTTAACGCTGCAAAAAGGAAAAGAGGGTTTAATTTTTTTTTAAGCGGATACTTCTATCATGGTTATTATAAACCCCTTATGCCAAAAATCTGCCGTACTAATGTGAAAAAAACTTACGCAAGTGACTTTGTGATTAACATTTATTTCTTATACCTTCAATTGGTAAATTCACCCGGGACGACCATGTCACTTACGTAAAGATTGCAACGAATACGTTCTGCAAAAAATCGTTTCATCTAGAAATTTCGTACCGACATAAACTTATTTTAATTTCTACAAAATTTTGTATCAATACGGACACTTCTTGATCTTTACGGTATTGCAATTCGTACAATTTCCTTACTACTTTTTGAATTCTATCGTGTCTGATATATTTCGGACTCAAAGTAAATTCAGTTTTCACTTATTCTTGTTTCTCAAACACTTCTACAGACTTTGGAAAAAAGCAATTAGGACAAAATTCATATAAGCTCTGGAAAATTGTTTTTTGAAAATAGTTTTAAAATGTGTTTGACATTATACATATGTTATTATATTCACCAATAGAATAAAGGATAACAGCCAAGGATAAGACCAGAGTATAAACGATCCTTATTTTTTCAACGAAAGAAAAAACTCATTAATACGTTAATGTTAAATTTGGTTATCGGTGTCATTTAGGAATATTCTAATGCTTTATCAGAACATATTAAAAATATACGATATTCTTCACCTCGTATATTATAGAAATCATAAGCAACAAGCTTGTATTTCTGTGATATTTACATTTGATAAGTCAGTTTAAAGAAAAAAAATTAAATACTATTCTATCAGAGGTAATATTATTATTTGTGCAAATTTATCAACTTCGAGCTTAATTTGAGCCCCTCCGCCCTTTCTTTGAATTCGACTGTTGTTTTTTTTGTCATAAGCATCAGAATAATTAAAAATAATAAATTATGATACTTAAAAGCCAAACGCGCTTTTTTTAGCAGAGAAAATAGAGTGATTTTTTACTAAAATATGGAAAATATTATTTAAATAAATTCTGTTAAATAAAATTATTGTAGATACCATATTGTATTGATTATAAAAAGCTTTAGATTTCTTTATTTTATAAAAATTGTTTAAAATTATAAAAGGCTCGCACCGTGTTTCAATATGAAAACGGACTCCAACCCTAATAAGATTTCGTATCAACTATTCAAAGGCGTTAGGCTTAAGATTGTTTTCTACGAATCTCCAACTTGATCAAATTTTAACAGCAACAACTTCTAAAAGACAGAAATAATAATTACAGCAATCAAAACAATAAGTATAATTACAATTTTTCACAAAACATCGATTATAACATTAACAGAATGAACGGAAATTTTGAGAAAAGAACATTTGTAAATAAGAAAGTTAAAATATGGTAAGAAGTTTCAAATAAATACTAAGAAATCAACAACAACCGTAAAAATAAAAGCATCAGGAAAACTCTAGTTGTCTCCCTAGCCTAAATGCACTTAAAGAAGCCTAAATCAAGAGCTAAAATCATCCATATCCAACGACCAAATAAGTACAAAAATTATTTAATCCAATTCTAGCGAAATCCGTCAATAATAATATCTGCCAAAGGCCTGAGGCAATTATAAATGATGATCAATCAGCAGTAAAAACCCTTTTTCTATCATTTTACTTTTAACTATTTCTTCTTCACGAAATATAATTGTCTCATACCTTCCTTTGAGCTACTGGTCAGAGCACAAAGACAAGTGTCCAACGCCCCAACTCCATGCTGCTAGTTAACTCAGCATGTTTGTAACTTTTATCAAATGAATGATAAATTTTATTTTACTATTTTCCTCATTCATGAGTCAAGATTCTTCTAATTCTTTAATAAAACGAAAACCTAATTAGAAAAATTTTCGTTATGTCACGTTAAATGTAACGAAAGTAGTTGATTTTTAATCCAGAAAAGATGAATTTTTGGTAAAATATTTAATATTTAAATTTTTCACTAAAAACGATAATTTTAAACGAATCAGTTTAAATTTTAGCCAAGTAGTTACATTTAAAAAAAGGGATAAATTTTCAACAAAAAGCTAAATAGGTGCATTTTTTGCTCATACTGATTAATTTTTAGTCAATAATTGCTAAGAAAATGTTTAAGAAAATGAATTTCCAATGGAATATAGCTTTATAACAAAAAATGAAGAAGTTATCCTTTTAATTTGAAAAATCAATTTTCTAAAAAAGATGAAATAAATGATGACAAAAATAATAGAATTTTCAACCAAAGAGATAAATCATTAATCAAATCAAATAACTTTTTAACAAATTTGTTAAAATATTTAAACATGTCAAGCTATTATAGAACTGTACCATTTTAGAACCATTTTTTACAAAATGCGCAAAATCTGTTAACAATCATCATCAGGAAATATATGAAGCGTTATCTAAGTTCATAAAATCATTTCCACTGTCCGCGCCCTCCTCTCACCATGCCCCTGCTGCCAACTATAGTTTATGGCGTGAACCCCCCCACCCTTTAAATTGGTAACGTGGTTTATGGGCAGCCCCTTATCCTCTACATATCAATATAATAAATATTTTTTAGCACAATTTCAATACACTCATCTCGCGTAACAAGTCCGCTCATTAGTTGGTCGGCTTCATAGTCGTTTATGTTCGAATGGTTCTGTCTACCCACCTGAGGGTCCCAGCTCGGTTCATTTTGGGATTTAATAGCCTTCTCTGTATGCCTGTCTACCCCCGAGGCTAGCCTTATTACGCGAGATGAGTGCAGTACACTACTATCTAAACAAATTTAGATTTTACTATATTGACTATAAAAACGCCATATTAATTTGATGAATGAAGCCTATTCAGACCGTTATTTTGCTTAAACGATTATTATTTTTGCTATTCAATGATATTTTTATCCTTTTTCTTTTATCATTACGAGAAAAATGAATTACTAGTAAATACGAGTTACATGTAACGTTTTGTTTATGTTTCAGATCACAAACAATGTTATTTTTGTGTTTCAATTTTTTTTCAATTTAATTAATGGCGTGGACGTAATCGTAAAGAATCTGGATTCACAAGTATCCTATTCTAAAATTCTCTGGTGTAATTATCTGTCCGACTGGACATTCCTTTATTTCATCTGCCCTCATTAATCGGACCTTTCTACTTTGCATATTTATTTTTGACCGCCTTCTAATTAGAGTAAACATTCCACGAAGAAAACCAGTATTGTCTTCGAATATTGCAAAGACTTCACCTTGGGCTGTTGATAGTACAGTAAATTCTTGGGCCGGAAAAGGTTTAAAATGATTATGTCCTACGCTCCTTTGAATTTGTTGATCGGCAGAAAAAACTATCAAATTTTATCATCCTAGGTAGAAAAAAATTATTATTTTAATGCAAAAGCTGTAATTTTTTTATATAACTTCTTAGTAAGTATTGCAACTACAATAAATTATAATATGATATCACATATGATATGATGATATTATGATATTACAGATACAATAAATCATAATTGGCTCATTTGAGAGTGTGTATTTCAAAAATTTCACTTATGTGTTTCATCAATTTTGACAAGAGGAGTTTGCGCAGATGGACCAATCTAATAATTGCATACATGTGAATTACCCTCATCTGGTTTGATTAGTTGCGAAAACTCTTTAAAACCAATCTAAGACTTTTAGTGAAGGTTGTCGTTAGGCTTTACTTAGCTTTTGTATGCTGAATACCCTCGAATTTGAGAATACCGAGACATTTATATGAATCGCCCTCAGCCGTTGCCTCGATGTCATTTTCAAACTCTTTCTCTAGCACTGCGGTTTCTAATTCTCCTCTTGTTAAATTCACTGTTCTGCATTTGTCTATTCTGATTTTCATGTGGATACTATTGGGAAAATGCTTTTTGACATCGATCACTTGCTCTAGTTTCTGGTCTATCCTATGGAATAGCTTTATGTCATCTATGTATAAAAGATAGGTCACTTGATGACCATCCTCATTGTCATGTATTGTAAACCCATGGGGCATGCTATTTAGTGTTTTTTTGGATGGATCTAACCCAAAACAAAAAGCATAGTGCATTGAAGTATCCTTTTCGAAATATACTTGTCGCATTGCTTTTTGATTTAGTTATACTTGGTTGTCTATGATCAAAACACCTAATTCTCGTACCCAAAATCGTCATTACACGACTCATGACGTCAATGATGCGTGGGTAGATTCTGTCTATTGTCAAGACTGTAAGCAAAACGTCATGGGGTACGAACGAACACGCTTGCTTGTAGTCAATGTTTGCTATGTGGAAGTTCCTTTGATGTGAATAATCTTGAGTCATGGCAGCAGCATCTATGCTGACCAGATCTGTATTACCTCGCGAGTTTTTACAACATCCTTTTAGTTTGTCAGTCAGAATGTCATGTTTGTTGCCGCAAGAATATACCTTACCTGCAATGGTAGCTGTAAGATATTTATAAATTGTAGAAAGACAAGCTATCAGTCAAAATTTAAATGGATTCTAAGCGTCTGGTTTATAGGCAAAATATTCGCAGTACTCTTGAGCATAAAGCCTGGCATTCGATCTGGGTCTTTGATGATCTTCCGAAAACATCTTGCCAACGCAGGACACACACTGCTCAGGTTCATGTACCAAAAGTTGTGCACCATCTGTGGACCTGGAATATTTCAGTTACTTGCCTTTTACAAAACCGCTAAAACATCTTAAGCTGTGCTGTTAGTTACCTACAATTTTTAGTTATTGCTAGCTCTTTTTTTTTTTTTAGGTAAAACCACGCAGTATCCAAATTTTTTCTGTTTGTTTTTTCTAAAGCATTCCTGTGAATATAAAGTGGCGTCGGCTCATAACGTGGACTTTATGTGCTATACTATTTCTGTATAAAATTCGTCAGATAACTTAAAGATTTACCATAGACCTATCAACTGTCGGTTAAAAAGCTAAAAGGTTCATCCATGCATATTAAGGAGCATAAAAAAATTGATGCGTCTTCTAAAAACCAGATTAACTATCTTATCTGGAAAACATCATCTCACAACTAAATGCGTCACCCCTTAGAAAGGTGTCTTTTACAGCGTTTACCGAGGGTACTCCTGCGGCAAACCTGAAATTTAAAAGCATAAGGTTATTTATGCAGTTTGCATTGATTATCTCAATATAGGTGCTCGAACTGGAGAGCAACTGAATTTAGCTCTAAGAATTGTTAAAAGGTACATTTAGGAAATCAAAAAAGAAGTTTGGGTTACAAATAAAAAAAAAAGATTCATTTTAAAAAATAACAACTTACTGTCTATTTCAAGGACGCTGAGCTCGTCGGTAGAAGCTTTCTACGATTCCTTGGCTCTTTAAAGACATATTAATACCTGAGCGTGCCACAGAACCTTATTCAGGCCTTCAGATTTTCCCAAGGTGTCCTCCTAACTTTTTTACGAGAACCTTTCAAACCTACTACAAAAAAATTTGGAACCTCCCACAAGGGCACTTAAAGTCTCCTACAAGAATCTCCAAAGTCTTTTACGAGGGTCTTTAGATAATAATAAAAATAATGTAATGAATTTTTGTTTTTATCTAAAAACATGTTTGCAGTATTTATGTAAATTCTAATAATAATAATAATTTTAGCTGAAAGTTAGTTTCTTTCTGTATTTTTTCTTTGGATAAAAATTCACAAATCTGAAATGGACAATTTCGTGGTTATAATTGTTTATATATTGTTACTTTGTGAAAAGAATTACCAATTTTCAAACCATAGATCTCTCAGAATCTCGTGCAATGGTCAATGGACCCTTGCACGAGGGTCTCCAGTGTCCTTTTGGGAAACTCTAAATGATGTCATAGGAGGCTCTGCACGCCCTCGTTGAAAGCTCTAGAAACCTTTGGAGAAGGCTCTAAAGGCTCTTGTAGAAGGCTATAGAGGCCCTTTGTTACAGACTTTTAAAGTCCTTGTGCGAGACTTTGGACATCCTCGCATAAGAATCTGGAGGCCTTCGTAGGAGGCTCTAGACGCCCTCGTAGAAGGATACGGAGGCCCTTGTGGAAAGTTCTGAAGACCGTTTAGAGGGGCCTTTGTGGGAGTATTTTAGTGGCCGTAATAGGAGGCTCTAGAGGCATTTTCTGAGTCTCTGTTGGCCCTTGTAGGTGGTTCTGGTGTCTTTTATGGGATGCTTGGAGGCCCTCGCAGAATTCTATGAATTCCTTCGTGGGAGTCTCTTGAGGCCCTCCTTTGTGGCTTTGGAGGCCTTGTAGACGGCTCTTTAGGCCCTTGTAGGAGGCCTTCTCGTTAAAATCTTAACAGAATTTCTGTTTGAACCTCTATCAGTCTCATATTTTTGTAGAAAATTACTTTACACTTCTTGATTTGAGAGCACTTTAAAAGGTGAATTATAATTTTTTTTATTAGTTGATTCTGTGAGGCAATATTTGTTTCAAAGCCTAAGAATGAGCAAAACTTATGATGAACGCATAACAGTTGTGTAGGCAAACTTCAAAAATATAGAAGTAAGCTACAAAGTTTACCTACCTTTACAGTAAAACTGTCCTGACTTCAAATTTTATGAAATTTTATGTGTGTACTAATTAGTCAAAAAATTATTTGAGTTTCTCCAGGTGAAATAAGATTAATCATACACGTGCCTTAAAAATAAAGCTCTTTTTTTCTCTGTTAACTTATACTTTTTAAACAACAAATGATTCGCAATGTAAGATATAATTACAAAATTTAGTAAAACAAATTTAAGGTCCACCTCTTTAATTGAAATGTTAACTATTTTCTTCATCATAAATCGTTTTGGATAAAAATTTAACTATTTAGTTAAAAGTTTCTTTTTTTACATTTTTATCAGAGAAAATATTAGATTCTTGTGAAATTTGACCCCCCTTGCCCTACTTGTAGACAAATTTCTACGTTTTCATACCCTCTGAACCCAAAAAATAGGTTTTGAAAGAATTGTTCTATTAGATTGGCCTTTGGTACACTATTTGAGTGTCGGATACTAAAGGTCAAGTTTGTTGGCTAACTATTTGGATGTAAACTAAAAAAGTTTCGAGCATTTTAAAAGTTTTAAAGTAGAAAAAAGTTGCCTTTTTGAAGCCTCACATGATCATCATAACAACTTTTAAAATTTTTTTGAAAAATCTGAAATTCAAATTTTTGGACCAACGGTTCTGGTTTTAAACACCAAAAGAATAACGAATAATTTCCTTTTGCGGTGAAACTATGCAAATATATATAAAACAAAAAAAATTGTGCACCCGGAAAAGATCTGAAAATTTTTTATGAATCACGTTTTGGTGGAACAAGTAGTTTTTTTTATATATATAAAAAACAACACCATAAATGAAAAAATTAATATTAAAAAAAAAATCTAAAATTTGTTTTAACACATTTCTGGATAGGACGCGTAGTTTCTGTTTTAATCGTAAAAAATAACTTTATTTATTAAACATTAAATTTCTGAACGAAAAGCGAAAAAATAACAATTAAACCAAAGTTGTTCAGCCAAGAAGAGCTACCAATTTTTCATTGATGATTTTTGATGTGACGTATAGTTTTTGTTTCAATCGTAAAATATATCACTAAAGATCACAAATACAATTTTTTGGAAAAACGACACAAGGTTTAAGAAAAAATAAAATAACGAAAGTTGGCCACCCAAAATAGAGCTACAAATCTCTTATTAATCACTTTTTAATGAAACTGGTAGTTTTTATTTTATTCGTCAAAACAACCTAAACAATAAAAAAATAATATTTGTGTACAAAGACAGAAGCTACGAAAAAATAACTGTCAAAAGTTGTTCAAATAAAAAAGACCTACAAATTTGTTTTTAATCATTTTTTAAAGAGACGTGTATGTTTTTATTACTAAAAGCAACATTATTATTAATTATTGAAATTTTTTCAAGAAACGACACCAGATTTAAAAAAATTAATAGGCAAAATCTAGTTAATCAAAAGAGTTTTACAAATCTGTCTTATTGTATTTCTTGATGGGATGCATACTTTTTTCATGCCAAAAATAACATTATTGATAAAAAAATAAAAGTTTTTAACAAACGACACAAGCTTTGAAAAAAATGTGATAAAATAAGTATTGTTTACCCAAAAAGGCTGAAACTTTTTATTAATTATTCATGGTGGGACACGTAGTTTTTGTTTAAATCGTGAAAATCATCACTGAGAATAAAATTTTTTGCAAAAAGAACACGGGTTTGAAAAAAAATCAGTTGACAAAAGTTATTCATTTGAAAAAGATCTACCAATTTGTTATTGATCATTTTTTTAAGAAGAAGCATTGTTTTTATTTTAATCGCAAAAAATAACATTGAAAGTACATAAATTAAATTTTTTGACAAACGACACAAGCTGCAAAAAAAGTGATTTGATAAAAGTTGTTTAAATAAAAAAGAACTAAAAATTTATAATTTATTATATTTGTAGGACGCGTAGTTTTTCTTATGATCGTTAAAAATAACATTGACAATAAAAAAATTAAATTTTTTGAGAAACGACACAAGGTGTGGACCAGTAATCAACATACTTTTGATATTGCATTTCCTTCAAAAATTTTACTTTCGTATAACTCTAGTCATCGCTAAATTATAAATGTATGTACCTGAAAAATTTAATAACTCATGGCCTTTCATATTTAATTAAATACAGCATCTGCATTCATTTTGACGATTGAATTCTGTTATTGTTTTCCTACTTTATTAAAAAATCACCCTATTTTTCTTGCTTCTAGAATATTTTGGACTTTGCTGTCTGATTATTTAATACTTTTATTTATTCTTATGTTTGTGTTAAGACATAGTTTATGCGCAGCCCCGAAAACGTATAACATTATAAAAAACGTGATATAATTTTTTTCGAATTTGATAATGAACTTTTTTTCATCAAAACTAACATATCAAAAGTAAATATCACAGAAAGATAAGACTAAGGCCTACAAGGACAATAATCTATGAGATAACTACTGTGCTACATTCATTATATACTTTAGAAAACACCAGAATATTTATTGATTAAGCTAATATACAACTTCTTCATTCACACACATTAAGTATGTTCTTTAGTTAGAAAAATGTGGATCGTCTATACTCTGGTCTTATCCTTGGCTGTTATTCTTAGTTCTTTTGGTGATTATAATATTAATAATAATAATTACGTTTTAAAGCTATTCGCAAATAGTAATTTGTCAGATATAATTTGAATTATCCCCTTATTGTTTTTTTTTCAAAGTCTTTTTGAATTTGTACAAAATCAAGGAACCGATTTTCTTGATTTAAGATAGTAATAGAATGAGCCCAATCAAGAATATGATATTTGGATGATTAGTACCTGAAACCAAATAGGAGCTTTTTGTAACCCCAACCCCTCTAATCGCATGTTTCGAGCGAAAGAGAAAGAGCAAAAAAGTAAGCAGAAATTATCTACACACAAGGTTTCGTTAGTGTTTTTGTTCACTGAAAATAACGAAAATGATTTCACTTTTCAAAATAATTTATAAATGATCAAAAGCAATTGCCACAGCCGGCTGATGATGTGCCAACACAGATCTTTGTACTTAAAAAATTTCTTTCTTTGTTGTTGCACAGTTAACTTTACAGTCCGAGTGTTCACCTCACGACTACTCTATTTTAGGTGCTCCACTTTGCACGTCTTCTTATTCTTCCGAAAAACAGCATTGTTCTGCCAGGGCTTCTCTTTATATTAAGACTTCTAGCCCTGCATCATAACCTGGTAAAATTATATGAAAACACATAAAAAATAGTTGGAGAAATATGAGCTTTTATTTGTGACTCTGAAATCATAAGCTGCTATTTTTAATTTCGACAACTTTACGGAAAAGTCTTTTCATAAAGTACAAAGAAGAATAGTAATTAGCACCCTGTGGTTTCCTGACTTGGAATCGAAAATCCAGTGAAATCTACAGTTCATTGGTCTGGTTACGTACACTATTTTAACCTTTCTACTTTCGTATTGAATAAGAAGGATAGAAAGAACAAAATGGCGGACTTAACTAAGAAACTCTACTATAGTGTAATTGCAATTTCACCTAGGTTGCACATCTTAATATAGCTAGTCAAGCATTACAGCATTTTTTAAAGGGCAACCATGCCAAAATTTTTTGATTGGCAATAATCTTTCCTGGCAATATTACCACAAAAGGCTCATTATACTAACATACACATATGTACTGAAAAAATTAAATCCTTTGTTTCTTCTTTCAGGATTAGATCCGCAATCCCGGTGCTACCCAACTGGCGCTGATTTTCCTGACGCTCTTCGCCCTGGTCGTCGATCTCATTCTCCTGGCAGACGTCAGTCTTCTGTCAGCGATCTTAGCACTTCACTTGGCAGGTCCGTGCCTCCAAGAATTAGGTCAAGGTCTCCTCCTGACGGATTTTCCAGTCCTGCATCATTACAAGGTAAAATTTATTTACAATCTTGAAAATAACAGACTAGTGCAAATCATAAACATGTTGGCATGGTAGGCCGCAACTTACTTTAAACAAATGTACTTCTTAGTCAGATGTTCCAAATTAAAAAAATGCTTTCTTTTTTCTGTTGCAGAATCGAGTTTATATTCCGGGCATTCACTTTTTCCCAGGTCTAATTTTGACGTATTAGATCTTGTTCAGCTTATTTTCCGTACGAACCCAAACCAGAGATTTGAATTTCGAAGATATGCTTTTCCTGAAAATTAACGCCTTCTGAGAAAAACAGGATTTGCTAATTATGAACCTGTTCCAGGGCAAGAATTTACAGTACTATCAACAGTCAATGGTGACGTTTTTGCAATATTCGAAGAAGATACTGGTATCCTTCGTGGACTCTATAATGTAGGTAGATGTCGGTCGAAAATGAACATGACAACCCACAAAATTCGTTCACTAAAACGAGAAGAAAAAAAGGAATGTCCAGTTGGCCAGCAGATCAAAGCAATGCATTTTAGAATAATGTACGCGTGACCGCCGATCCCTTACGTTCACAATTATACTTAAATTCAAGCATATTTGAAAAAAACTTATATTATTTTTGATCCGAATTGAATCAAATTGCTTTATGTAACTGGTAATTACATTAATAAGTCAGTGTATTATGTTTCTCAAGGCTTTAGTCTTCTATCAATGCCCTGTCATCATTTTTTTTTAATGAATAAAAACAATTTTCTATATTTCTTTCATAATATTACAGTAAATTTATTATAGAAATATTATTATAGGGCAAAAATTAGAGATATTTCATCATTCGTGAAAAGAAAACTTCCAAAGAATTAATATTCCCGAAAGAAAAAACTACCAAAAATTTCAAATCCCGAAATGTGGAAATTGCCGAATTGGACAAATTACGGAGAAAAAAGAAATTTATAAATTTATGATTTTTCGAAAAAATATACATATATATATATATATAATTTGAACATTTGAAAATTAATCACTTTCATAAGCTTACTATTTTTGGAACGAATATACGAAATATACAAATGAACAAAATTTCTAAAAAAATTTGAAAAAAAAAAACTAAGAATTTAAAGGAATAATTCTTTAATATGCTCTTTAGGAATATTAGAGCATTAAATTTAGGATTTAAATTTGGCTGAAAAAAAGTAAAAAATAATCTATGCTTGGTTCACAATTTGAAAAGACAATCTGGTATGATTCAGCTATAATCATTGATACGCTAATCTTTGAAAATTCATGTTGCATCTTCTTTTTATAAAATAAAGTTAAAATTTGAAAATGTTTTAAAACACCTAAATTAATAAATAAAGATAAAATTAAAATAAGGTTACAAAATTTGTTTACCAATTTTGGAATGTATGGTAATTAAATTAAACAAATATAGATTCTGAAATCAGAGCAAGGAAGACATACATCCATGTAAGAAATTACTTGAAAATTTTATTTTATTTCAATAACAGCATATGAATTTATTTACTTAAAAAAATGCTCTTAATTATTAACAAAAATCAAAATTGTAGATAAACTTATTATTGTTACTACTTTTAAATCTACGAAGAACCGGAGGGAAAATTATTTTATATGCTATTCAAAATAGTAATGGTATTAGATGTAGGATTTATATTTTTTTGGAAAAGTATGCATAAATAAATAATCTTTTTATTTTATTAACACTTTGAAATCAACAGGATTTTTTTGATGGCAACTCTTCTATCACTCGTGTATCTGATATTTCACAAAACCTGACCTTCATTACATAACCGCAAGACACGATAAATTCACATTGCATAGCATGAATGGCTGTACTTTTGATATAGATGACAACTTGCTCGTACATCATTTATCACTGTTTCATGGTCTTTTATATATATCATGAAAATAAACCTTATTTCCCATTAAATACTTTCGTCCTGTCCTACAGAATTTATATCTTAAAATAAAATCTGGTAAAGTTAAATAAAATAATAGTGATAATAAGAAATTAATTAATATGAAAAATATAATAGTGTATATTGGAAACAGTGGTCGACCATTACGCTATTATGTGCCGCAAACTGTAACTAGAAAGATTATGTAAAATTTTTAAGATGAATTTTAATTTTTGCAAAGAATCATTTTTTGCGATTTTTTCGTGAAGTTTAAAACAATGGTTAAATGCTAAGAATATATCTCTATCAAATACAAATAGTTTTAAACACAATTTATGTCTTATTCACTAAAAAAACACATTTTTGTCAAAAATATTTTTTAAGAAAAAGCAATGATTTCAGTATGTCATGTAAGTTTCACTGCATTATAAGCATAAATGAATTTTGCTAATTGCATGTAGCGACAAATTTTATTTGGATTATGCAAATAATATAAATTATAGACAATGGGAAATAAAATACGAATTTTAACCGAACTTTTAAAACAGATTACAAAAAAGAGATACAAATTTGTTATTATTCACTTTTGATAGGATGTGTAGTTTTAGTTTTATCTTTGAAAAACAACACTAGAAAAATAAAATTTTTAGACGAACCGCACAAGCTACAAAAAAAAATAACAAGACATAATTTGTCTACCCAAAAAAGAACTAAACATTTTTTTTATTAATTTTTCGCCGGAATGCCTAGTTTTGGTTTTAATTGTAAAAAACAAAATTAAAAATAAAAAAAAATTCATTTTTAAACAAGCGACACAAGCCATAAATATCATAAGTAAACAAAAAAAGCTTATCCAAAAAAAGAGCTGCAAAATAAAATTTAATTTAACAATAATTGTCAGCTGAATGATATCTTTGAAATTGCTTACAATTACTTTGCGCTTGGATGCGTATTTTTAGTTTAAATCGTAAAAAATAGCATTAAAAGTAGGCAAATTAAATTTTAAAAACGTTTTTCATTATAAAAAAATCAGTCCGTTGCGCGGGCACATTCTCATTGCGCGTTGCGTGCGCGACTAGCAAGCTTGAGCTCGCTTAGGGCGCGCGACAGTTGGTTCTCGCGCTTCGCGCTCTATTATATATTTATTTCACGCTTTGCGCTTGAAAATGTATTTACCTCGTGCCACGCGTTTGGTCTGTGTATTTCCCTTACATTTTTGCACAGACCTTTTAAATTAAAAGTCAAAGCAACGACATCTAATTTGGTGATTGTGAATTCTCTTTCGTTAAAGCTTCTTCGGCTTTAACAAACACATTATCATCGCGTATCATGTGCTTCGCACTCGATTTTGTCCAAAGTACGAACTTTTCTGCATTCAGTTCAACTCTATTATATCAAATGTATATTTTATTTATTTCTGTACCTCAGCTTGTGATTGCTTATTCGCACATTACAAAATAAATTACAAATTTCAATTATCATGTTAACTTTAAAATTTGCTTCTTATTTTCCATCAAATTTTATTCTCAGAGATCCTGAAAAATGTATTATTGCAATTAATTTATATGATCACAATTCATACTATGCATTGGTATTGAAAGATAGGTATTTTTATTGTCTTGTTTTTATAATGAAAAAAGTGTGCATATAATAAAAAAATTGTTATTAAACATTTTATTGCAAATTGTGCCGCTATCAAATAAATTTGATTTGTTTATTTTTAATGTTACTTTTTACGATTTAAACTAAAAGTTTACATCCAAGCGTTAAGTGCTTCTGAGCAAATTTGTAGATATAATTTGGGCAAAAAATGTTGTTAAATATAATTTTATTATAGCTTTTTGTTCTTTTGCAAGGAAGTTAATTTTTTTATTTTCAATATATTTTCATAATTAGAACTTATAACAAATTTGGAGATCTTCTCTGGTTAAACAATGTTTTTTTTTCATTTTTTTTGTCTTTCGTTCCGTTCTTCCAAAAATTCAATTTAATTATTTTCAATCTTATTTTTTAGGATTAAAGAAGGATCTACTGATTCTATCTAAAAATTCTTGATCACAAATTCAGAGATCCTTTTTTTATGAAAAACTTTTGTCAATTAATTTGCTTATGTACCTGTGTTGTTTTTCAAAAAATTGAATTTTTCTGTTCTTAATGTTATTTTTACGATTAAAACAAAAAACTACTCTCCCTTTAAATCAAATATCAAAATAATAATTATTATTATTATCATATCGAATTTGTAGATCTTTTTTAGATGAGTAATATTCATTTGCTCCTTTTTTTTTACAACTTATGTCGCTTCTGCAAAAATGAAATTTTTTCATTTTATTTTTCATAATTAAAACTAAAACCACGCGTTCAATCGAAAAATAATTAATGAAAAATTTTCAGCTATTTTTTTGAAAAACAATTTTCGTTTTATTATTTTTTACCGTATCTTGTGTTTTTTGTCCAAAAATTTAATTATTTTATTTTTGATGTTTTTTACGAATGAAACAAAAACAACGCTTCGTATCAAAAACTGATTGTTAAAAAGTTTTTAGCTCTTTTCTAAGTGAAAAATTCTTGTTTTATTACTTTTTGTCGTGGCTTGTATCGTTTGTCCAAAACTTGTATTTTTTTCTTTTAATGTTGTTTTTTACAAATAAAACAAAAACTACAAGTCCTATTAAAAAGTGCATCAAAACAAATTTGTAGATTCTTTTTTGATGCACAATTCTTGTTGAATAATCTTTTTTCTTGTTTTGCACAGCCTAACAGCAAAATTGAATTTTTTATTTTTCATTATTTTTTTGTGCGCATAAAATTTAAATTTTCGATTTAAAAAAAATGCAAAAGTTCTGAAAACATTTTTGCAGGGGTTTTGAAATCAAATGTTATGTGTTTTATGAATTTTTTTCGTATTGTGCGTTGCTCAGCTTAAAATTTTCATTTTCGTTTTTTTTTCGAATTTTGTAAATCTTATAACTCTAGTAATTTTTATTTTGATAAAAAAAGTAATAAGGATAAATCGATAATCTTTTCCAGCGCTATCAATATCTGTCCAAAAAATGTTTGAATCGTCAAAAAAGTGGTCAAAATTTTTTTTCAAATACTCTTACTTTTTGAGTTTTGATCCAAAACGGCTAACTAACAAAATCGTTCTTCCTTTTCACACCATAAAGAAATGTACTCAAGCGCAATCAAACCTGATAATTTTATCGAAAGTTATCGTGTTCATGAAAGACAATGAAAATGACGATAATGACAACGACAACAGACAGAGAGATACCGACGTAAAAACAATTTTTTTTTGATTCAGGGGAACTTAAATCGTCAAAATTTTAAAGAATCCGCAAAAGTCATTTTTCACATAAAACCAATACCTTCTCATTGATAAGAATGTAATAAGACAATAAAAACATACCTGTTTCAAAATCAATGCATACTACGATTTGTAAAGATACAAATTCATTAAAATAATATATTTTCAAGGGTAGATAAGAATAAAAGTTAATGAAAAATATTGTACAAATATCAAAGCAATCATGAAAAATAAAATTTGTACCTTAGTTTGCAATATCTAAATAAGCAATCTCAGGCCGAGGTACAAAATCAAATGTAATATACATTTGATATAATAGCTTTGAAGATAATGTAGAAAAGTTTATATTTTGCACAAAATTAAATGCTAAGCACGAGGTACGTAATAAAAATGTGTTCATCAATGCTGGAAGAGCTTTCACAAAAAAGAATTTACAATCGTCACAAAGACCAAAAACGTTACGCAAGGTGAATATATTATGGAGCACGAAGTGCGAGATGAATAAATCATCGAGCGCGAAGCGCGAATACTATCAGTCGTGCGCCCCAAGCACGCTCAAACTTGCGAGCATCTTATGAATTGTAATATAAATGCTGTAGCCAAGTAAGCATAGGTGGTCTGCCCCGGAAGATATTTAGTTCATATTTGGATGTTAAGTTTCTCCTATTATCAGACTAATTTGTCCTTTTGCAAATTCTTTAAGCTGCGTTATACAGGCTAAATATATTTTCTTCTTTTAATTAGTTTAACTCCCAAGCAACTAGAAAAATGTCATTCGATAGGGGTATTTTTTCAAACAATAAAAATGTTTAGTTTGTCTTAAGTTTTTGAAGAACGTTTTTAACTGTTGTAAGACAATTGCACCAACAAATAAAGCTAAGGCTTTTTCTGTCACTTTTAAAAAATCATCTGCAATGAACGATGTCTTATGTAGAGTTTATTCTGTTATTTTTTATGAAAAACAAAATTTGGATATTAAAAGGACACAAAAATTACTGAAGAATTCCGCAAAAAACCTCAATTTCGATTCTGAAAGCGACATTTCTGTAGAATTCGATGTTAGAGACCTTACATTTAGAAGATTGAGATCCAAATCTGGAGATTCTAATGACGTGTATATTTGTGTGCACATGCAAAGAACTGTTTTAACGCATGCATATTGTAGCGTTTGTTATTGAAATAAGAATTCAACAGTCGTTCAACATGAACCTCGCATTCAATTATATGTAAAAAGAAAAACCTACATTGCAAATGAAAATCGATGTTGTCAAGATCATCTGATAAAAAATCTTTTTTTTATGGAAGACCTAATAAAATTGCGTATCTATTCAAACATATCGAATATAAAAGCTTCAGAGCTAATAAAGGTTATGGATGGTCTAAGCATCAAATGCGATGCTGCAGTTCTTAACAAAGCTGCAGATTTCAACGTTCTAGAAGAAAAGCTGCAGATTTCAATGGCTTGAATTGGGAAAGCATTGGTAAGTTGCGCGATATGATGACTTCCTTAAGAAATAGTGAAACTCGTACAGTGACACAAGCTCTTATACTATTATTGTCTAAATTACGAACGGGAAACTCTCATAAAATAACTCCTGCTGTTTTTAAATTTGAACGAGAGCAACTTGTCTCAGAATATTTCGCATCGATAATGAAATCTTTTGAAAGAAACGTACTTCCTTCTTGATTTGGCTTTGACGCTGTATACAGGTGCGGTATAATTGCAAACTATACTACGAAAATGGCTAAGACATTGTACAATGCTCATGACAAAATGATGGTTATTTGTGACAACACTTACGCTCGACACCGTACTGTGCAAATAAAAATGATGCAGAAATAATGAAGAAGGTTTTAGAGAATCCTAACGATCTGTCGAAATTGATGAAGGAGGAAGATTATTTAATTCTTGAGCGTGGCTTTCGTGATGTAATAAACCTGTTAAAAGCGAAAGAATTTAATGTTTTAATGCCTGCATTAAACGGTAAGAGATCGCAGTTAACGGATACTGAGCCAAATGATTCGCGATCTGTAACTAAGATCCGTTCTACCGTTGAGTCAATTCACGGTAAAATAAAACAAAAATATCGACCATCAGATAAAGTATCGACAATAAATTGCTTTCCAAGGTTAGATTATATTACAGGATCGCAGCATTCCTGTCTAACGAATTTGGTAAAAAATTGCAGTCTGATGTAGATCTGTTTTTTAAAAATTGTTTTAAGGATAAAAAATCAAAAAAGTGTTAAGAACACTTTATCCGAAAAGTCCGAAGAGAAAGGGTGGTATCGTAAAAAAATTTATATTTAAGAGCTTTTAATCTACCTATATTTCAGATTTCCCAGGAATGACAGATAAGGATGTTAAAATATTGTTCGCTGGATCCTAATAACTCTCCCAAAGCAGTGTCGTACTTGGCCGAGATTATGGACGAAAATGAAACTGTTAACGTGCAAGCTGTTAAAGCTTGAGTGAATATTTTAAAGATATATAGCTTCATTGGGTATATGCCTGAAAGTATTGGTGTCTCTGGTGTTTCTCGCTATGCATGTGAAAGTGCCAATGGTCGAAGAACTATAGGATGCTGTTCACATGTAGCAGCTGTTATCTACTATCTATTTCACGCACGATATTTAACAAAAATCGTGAGACCAGCTGAAATTCTTAGTCATTTATTCGCAGAAAACAACACTGATCCTGTAATAGATGCGGATAGCGATGATGCAAAGTGAAGTGAAATCTATGCAATATCAAATCTATAATTTCAAGTGATTGTAATTTAAGAAATCCATAAGTTAAACTTAAGAAGGATTTCGTTTAAATGAAATAGCATGCTTTTCAGGCGACAACAAAACAATTTTCTTTTTTTTTTTTGATTTTTGGGCTTCATTTGATTTTTCGAGTAAATTTTAT